>JAWWEM010050713.1:0-10846 GCA_035582935.1 Ormyrus thymus
GGATAATAAATAATATTATTCCGAATTGTAACCGCATAATAAATTTGAAATAAATGCATTTTATAAAAACACTAAAAGTTTTTATTTTAAAAAATACAATGCTAAAAGCCTTGAAAAATCATACAATAGTAATGCACAATCAAATGCCAAATATTCAAAAAGTAATTAATCGAAAAAGCCCATTGATACCTTAAGATATAAAAATTCAAAATTAAAGCTAAAAAAACCCTCGTCCCTCTCGTTCCTCCACCTCTTCATATCGGTCATTTTCAAGCACCGACACTATCATCCACCCCTATCTTCCTCAATAGCCGAGCGCAACAAAGCCCCGCCACCAGTCTTCGTCCATCCAACTGCCCAGAAAACAAAAGCAAAAAAAAGGAAAAAAAAAACAGAAAAATCCTCGGTCGCTTGAAAAAGCTCGACGGAGGCCAAGTTGGCAGACCCGCGCGGCTCGAGCGAAAAACGTGGCCGAGAGTCGCGCTGCGCGAATCACGTGCAACAACGAGAAGAGAGAGAGAGAGAGAAAAAAAGTGCGCATGTGCCGGCCCTCTAAATCCGTAACGAGCCGCGCCGCGAGCATCCCGAAATTCCGTGCCAGACGCCTCGTTAGCTCGGCCGTGTTCGCGTTTTCTGCGGCGCGCGCCGAACAATGCCAGCGCCGAGAGTCGGGACGGGCGAAGCGACGAGCCGGAAGCGCTAGCATGTGTCGGCGGATAATCGGAGCCGATGCTTTTGCCTGTTTTTTTCCCCCCGCCTGCCGATCGGATCCAGCTGCGTTTCGCCGCCGAGGATTGTGTAAGTTGAAGCCGACGCCGAGGCAAAACAAATGCTCCAGTTGTGCTTCCGCGCGGCGACACAGGCTGCTTCTCGTCGGTGGATAAGTCTTGACGGTGGGATTGTTTTTGTCGTGGAACTGATTACGCGGACGTTTTTTCATTGAAGCAAGAGATGATTCGTGCACCTCCGCGCGACGTAAGAGTTTATCTCTGTATCCTTTAGCTTCGGAAACCGTCGTAGCACAATGGTAAAAAATGTTTTACATTTAACTTCAAGGTGGTGCGTTAAAAGCACTTATCTTTCGCGCAGCGCCGATGAATAAGTGACTTCAGCACGCAACTTTCAATCGAGCGCGCGAGCAAAAAGAAACTGAAAACCTTTCTCGCGCGGAGCCGCGGCGTGTCGCAATACCGTCGGCCTCACGTTCGCGCCTGCATTTCTATCTTTTTATTACCCGCGCGCGAGTAAAAAAAGCTAACCGCGCCGCATAACCGATCTCGCGGCTCGCGACGCTTTCCCATTAAACAAATCGCCGAGTCCCGACAGATTGCTCCCGAGCCGTAATTCATCGGTCCGCTCGGCAGTATCGCCGAGCGGAATCGGCTCCGCGAACAATTATGCCGGGCAGAAGTGGGCGTCGATCGTTATGCGGCGCGTTATCGTGTCGTAATAAGTGCGCGGGACAGCTGTTTCGACTGCAGGCGCTCGCTCTCCGCGGAGATACGCGCTCGCGGCGCGGCTTGTATTGGCCTCGCCGAGCGAACTCCCGGGAGAGAGAGAGAGAGAGAGATCCTTCGCGCGGGCAATTTCTCCTAATGCCGAAGCGCGCGACGGCCTCGAAAAGTCGCCGCCGCCGCCGAGGTCGCTCCAGCCATCCGTTCGACTTTTTTTGCGCGCCCGCTTTTCGAGAAAAGCGAGCCGTCGCGCGTTCGGGTTCGTATAGATCGCTGCCAGTCGCGCGTTTCGTGAGTTGGGTATTGTTTCGAAGGTTCGCGGAGGGGGGAGGGGGCCTTTACGGAGCTGACCTAATTATAACGACCTCAGGGGTGCATTGCGGATAGTTATGGTTTAGTTTAGTTTGACTGCGGGCGTTTAAATAAAGAGCAGTTCGCGCGCGATCGATGCGTTAGTCATTTTCAAAAGTAGGATTTTTAGCTCGACTCTGCGTACGTTTCGCGTTTGGACATTAATTATCTCGCGAACTTCGCGACCTCTCCGCCTTTGTTTTCGCTAATTGCTTATTTAAATTTTAAAAGACGTAAAGATAATGAAAGACATAATTTTATGCAAACTGCCGCTGCGGGAAACTATTGAAGAAGCTACAATTTTGCGCGAATGGAAATATCGATGTATTATAATTCTCGCGATTTTTTTAACTCACTGGCACGAGTAATGAATTTTAAAGAAGTTGCGTCCGAGCACGCTGGTAAATAAATTTTCCGAAGTAACCCTTAAAATTTTAAAAATGTTCCTAAAGTATTAACAAAAAAGCAGCATCGCGAGAGAAAAATCTCCAACCGCCAAAGAGCCCGAATCTTTTCGCGGCTTCCGAGTCACCCGAGGCGCTCGAAAAAGTCATTAGCTTCGTTCGGCTCGCCGGCAGTCGGCAAAGAAATTGGGTCAATTTACGTTATGCGCACGAGCCTCGGCGCTCGTAAAATTAAGAGTCAGGCTTAAGGGCGTTGCGGTTCGGTGGCCTGGATGCGCTGCACCTGTTAACTGCCGCGGCGCGGCGCTTCCGCATTTCAAAGCGCGGCGAGAAGGAGCGGAGAGGGGGGGGGGAAGACGAGCGAGCGGACGCCTGAAAATGCCAAGTTCATTGTTTCGGAGGGAGATGCCGTAGAGCCGCGGCCGCGCATCATTCTCGCGATGAAAGAGTGGCCGTGCAATTAGTCGTGGAACGCGCTGAATACAGTAATTCCGCGGTGGACGTAAGGATGATGCTTAGGAAGCTTCTCTCTTCCGAGCTGCGTTTACGAGGAATGACATTTTCGGTCGCGAAGGAACTTTTACAGTTTTCATGAAATTATATAGTCTCCGCGCGTTTTCTGGGGCAAAGAAATTTGCCTTTGAAGCGTCATTGAAGCGTGCTTGAATGTCTTGAGAAAATTAATTAAAATCTGTGCTTACGGGTCGTGATTGATTATCGGATTTACGATAAAAATCCTTAAAATAAATAGAAAGTGGACTCTTCCATGCTTCTCCCGGATAGTCCAAATATTTTAACGATTTTTCGGTCGCCCTTACTCTTACACTTTACTTCAATTACTCTTTACCCAGATCTGGACGAGTTAAACTTATTTTTTGCACCTAATTTCATAGAATAAAGGACGATCCAATAAATCATTCAACGCCCATCACGCCCATGATTCAGCAGCCCGCCTCAAAGACCGATAACAATTCCGACTGTCACCTCAAGCGCAGCTCGCCGCGATCGGCAAAAAGCTACCGAGTCCAAAATCGAACGTCAGTCAGCTCGTCGTCTCTAAACCAACATGACATTGCTGAAAGTCGGCCGCGAAAAGCCGCGACCTCGCGAGCTCGCCAAGGAAGGCGGAAAACAATCTAAAAAATTCCGAGCCGCTCTCCTCGCTCGCTCCGGCAACGAGGCATCTCTCCCCGCTGTCGGGTCAATTCGATCGAGCGATCGGCTCGTGCATCGGCCGAGCGATCAGTCCAGTGTCAGGCGGGCGGCGCGTGCTCCTCGCTTCTATTTTCGACGTTGGAGCCAAGAAACGAGAGGAAGCTGCGGCCGCTGCTTCTTCTTCTTCTTGCGCTGCGAGTTGTCCTTCGCTTGGTTTTTACGCAATTCCTCGTCGCTCGGGAGGCTCGCGAGGCTCCTTTTCTTGCGACGCTGCACTCTCGGCGCTGATTCGAGACGGCCGTGAACAATTTCAGATTTTAATAGCCGCGCCGCAGTCGCCTTATTCGCGGGGGTAAACGAATCGATCAGAGACCGTAGCTGTGTTTTTTCGTGCTCGATTCACGTCTGATTAAAATGTTTGCATCGCAAATGATTGAAACGTAGCATTTTTGGTCTTCCTGTCAATAAAAAAATAATTTACCGTCTACCGGGGAATTGAATAAATTGAATTAATTAATTGAATTTCGATTAGAAGTAGGTTCGGCGATAATGTATTAATCAATAAGAGCAATATATTATGCCAGGTCCTTTGTTTTATTCTATGCACTTTATAGACTAGAATATTTATCGTTTGACTCGACGATAAATCGTAAATTATTGTCTTCAATAACATTTCTAGTACATTGCTGTTTATCCTTTCTAATGCAATACTTTCTAATTACTATTTCAATTCAAGTTTCCATAAATTTGTCGTGCCGTTAAAAATGAAATATATCGCCAACAGCTAAAAAATATAAGAGAGTATTTTTAAACATTATATACGTACATTAAAATACTCGTTCCATTTGAACGATAAAAACCTGTTTAGAGCTATTTACTTTATACATCTTACAACATTTTATAATCCAGTTGGCAATGACCTGTAGCTTCCCTGAATTACAACGCAAACGAGTGCAACCCCCGTAAATCAATGTTTCATTGACGGTTCTTCCGTAATCTACAAAATTAGTATGTCTGGCAAAAACAAACGAAAGCAACAACGAATTCAGTTTCAAGGATCGGACAGGAGAGACTAAAAAGCAAAAGACGACGGCGGGGATTTGAATTTTACTTCCGTCCGACTTGAGGCGTCTCAAATCCGAACGTGAATTCAGTCACGTCGAGAGTTTCAATGCAATTTATCGCATCGCTATGCAGCAGAACTTTGGAGGTCGGCGGGTGTTCGATCATCTGGCGCACGTTCTACTTAAAAATTATGCTGATGCCCGATGCGAGTCCGACAGCTTTGTTGGAATTGTATCGCTGTGTTCTCCTTTTCGTTTTCTTAGTTGGTTAATAAATAATTGATAGTAAAAGTGGCGTAAATAATCGTTGAACATTATTGTTAATAATATTAGAAATTAGTGTTGATAATATGTTGAAATTATAATATAACTAAGGAGAGTACAGGGGTTCCGGATCACGGATTTAAAATAAAAATCTCGATTTTTCGGAATATAGTTAAGATAATTAAAATTAGAATACTCGACGCACTGCATAATTCTATTCTCAAATCCGAATGAAACAAGCTCTAATTATAAATGCCTTTTTATTTTCACCGTACATAACAACGAATCTCGATTGTATTTTTCTTGGATCGGCAAACCGGCTCAACCGTCGCCGCGCGACTCGAGCGAACGAGCTCGATGCCTCCAATACCGACGCGAGGGAAGCACGTCTTTGCCGTCGGGCTCTCGAGCGCGCGTCACCGAAACCGCGCGGCTAATTGGACGCTGCGAGGCGTTTTACGCCCAAGGCTCCTCGATCTAACTTTCGATTGTAAAGCTGATGGTTTTTAATTATTTTAATTAAGCGCGTGGGACTCGCGTGACTCGTCGCGGCCGTTAACTTGAACTCCGCGCCGCCGATGCGAAGCTGTCAAGACGTACACAGTTTACTTGTCGTTAATTGAAAGAAGATTCCACGGCCGAAAATTGATTTCACGCGGCATTTCGCTTGGATGAGAGTTAGCTGTATGTTTTAACAATATTGGTGATATATGACCCTGGTAGAAATTGAAAACATTTTCGGAGCATTTTTTGGCCAGTTTTTCATAAATGGCCAAAAGATACTCCATAATTGGCCAATAAATGCTAAAATTTAATCTCAAAGCATTAAAAATGGTTTGATTTCTACTAGGGGACTTATCAGCTACATAGGCTATAGTTTTACTACAAGTATTTTTGTAATCCAGTATACTGTAAAGCGGATGTAAAACGAGCGGAGTCACAGATTAGATAGTGAATATCTTTCAACGTTGATTCAATTTTACGACTTTACCTCTCTTATTGTTCAAAACGCACCTTAGAAGGCTTATTGCACGCTTTCGTTAAAAGCCGCAGCAACGTTTTATTCCTAAATTCGTACCTATACTTCTCTCCTGAATAAAATCCCACTTTTCTCCCAAATCCAGATCCCGTTATTCGCTCGTTTCCCAATTGCCGCGCGAAAATCCATCCGAATCAAGTCCGAATCCCGCGGCGACAGCTGGAGAACGTCAGGCGCTCTTGGCCTCGTCTACACGCGGAAAACAATAAAGCCGCGCGTCGTAACCGATAGCTCCTCGAGAGCGGCCCCCGCCGAAGGCCTTTTATTTTCGTCATTGTTTATGCTTTCACGCGCGAAGAAAAGGGAGAGAGAGAGAGAGAGAGAGAGAGAGAGAGAGAGAGAGAGAGAGAGAGAGAGAGATGGGAGAGCGGGATTTTGGCGAGCTGCATAGTAAATAGTGACCGCTTTATTAATAGACCCGCTGACGCGTAGCGTAAATGTTTTTTCTCTCTCTCTCTCTCTCTCTCTCTCGATCCTCTCCTCTGTTTGCTCGGCGGTGCGTTCTCTTGAAATCCGCTCCGAGCGCTTCTCTTTTTTTCCTATAATAATTCCTCGTCCGATTTTCAGTTGCGCAATGCGCTGTAGCGATCGAGCGATGTCACCGGCTGTTTCAATAAGTGGTAATTAAGTGCCTGCGATTTCGCGCTCGGCTATTGCAGTGCGGCTCCCTTCTTTTTACAATATTTATCCTTGTACCGCGAAACCGTTGTATAATGAGGACGTAAAATATTTATGTATTGGTTCTTCTGAATAACTGCGCAGGAACTAATTTTTTTTCCTGTTTTTTAATTATCAAAGTGTTTCAGATAAACGCACTGGTCAAAATCGCCGTAAAACTCAAGCTTCTCCCGCAGCCTGTTAATTATCTCAAAATCTCGAGACCTCGAGCGACGGGCGCTGCAAAAAGTGCCCTTACGCCGATAAAAATGGCAGTAAAGCTCTCTCTCTCTCTCTCTCTCTCCGCGCTGTAAAGATTAATTTTATCCGGCCGCGCTCGAGCGAGAAAATCGCCGGGCTTAACCAGCTCTTTATCAAGAGAAACAAAGTGCTGCGCCAGGCAAACTCAGGCGGAGAGGCGAGCTTCCCCTTGCGCTCCGCCGCGTTCGGGTTACGAGCGGCGCTCGAGTAGCGCGGCCGGCTTTTTATTCAAGATTAATAAGAGGCGCGATCGTCGCGGCGAGAGAAATGCAATAAGTCGGCGGAAGCGCAGCGCGCGCGCGCGGCGAGGAAAATTGATTGCCCGGCCGCGAACGGCTCGCGCGCGGCAGTTCGTGTCGCGCGACACCGGAGAGCTGCGTATACAAGAGGCCTGACGTCATCCGTCGTCGGCCGATAATACAATGATAAGCCCTCCTCAGACCTCGATAATTGGATAGCTGAAGCCTTCTCTCGGCTCTCTCTCTCTCTCTCTCTCTCTCTCTTTCTCTCTTTTTCGCTTTAAAGTTTTTTGTCGATTTTTTTTCATCTCCAGTGGGAGATAATGATTTTTTGGCTTGGTTTTTCTGATAATATTTTAGGGTATAGTTTTTTTTTTTTTTTAAATATTTTTAATTATAAAAATAAACATTTAAGAAACAAATGAAGGCCGCTTCCAACAGTATTTTTATATAAATATCTAAAAAGAAAGCTAGTAAATGCATGTTAGTAAATTTAGTTCATGATTTATTTATGCTAAAAGTGAGACCATTATAGAAAATTGAAAGAAAACACCGCAATTCTATATCAAAAGTCGGTTAAAAGCACGCTCAAGGTTAAAATAATCGATAAAATGGCCGATACTTTTATTATTTGACTTGAGCTGTAAAACTGTTGTTTTCCGACACCTACCCAATTATTTACTAATTTACGCCTTTTACCTTCTTTCAATCATTGAAATTGAACAATCATTGAATTTGAATAGTGATTTGTTAATTTATTAATTTTAAAAAAAGTTAATCAAGTTGATAATTTATTAAATAACGACTCTAATTACTTTACCCTCTACACTTGTTAAAAAGCAGTCAAACAAACCGAGACAGCAATCTCATCTCCCAAGTACATCAAAAGCCGAGGGTTTCCCGCTCGATTCTTCCCAGTCGTCAACCTCCTCTCCAGCGACGGACCGAAAGTTTAAATCCTCTCGTCCTTTAATTAAACTTCTCGACGAAGAGGCCCCCCCGACGTTCGCGCTGCTTCGATTCGCAGCAAACATTTGCTCGCTCTCCCGCTCTGCCTCCTTCTCGTCTCGAGTTCGATTCGAGGCTCCGCAAAAATAATCCCTCTCGTCCCGCTCGGTCGGCGCGGAGGGCGGACTGCCGGCTCGGAGTTTGCATCAGGGGCTGAGAAATAAAAGCGCTCGCGCCGCGGTTTAGTGCGCTCCGAAAGTGGCGTTCTGTTTTTCAGGGGGTGTTAAATAAAAGGCCGTAATATAAGCGTCGAATGCAAATTGTTCGCTTGTTTGCTCTTACTTTCTAGTTCAATTTTCCGCCTGCTTTCAGGCGCGCGGCCTTGCTTATTCCACCGGCTGAAATGGAAATTTTCACACGGAACGTCGTGCGAAATGGACACGGATGTAGGTCAATTGGCACGGAGAGCTCGGAGGTTCCTCCGACAATCTTTTTCCAATTTCGCGTTGGATCTGCTGCTCTATTCATTGTCGCGGAAGAAATATCGCACGAGGCGGCTTCCGAAAATAAATCTATTTCTGACTTTTCCTTTTAGCGCGAGAATTAAAACTTACTTTCGGGAGATAAATTTTCAACGAGGAGCCTTGCACAATCTTTATTTTTAAATCCTGTGCATTGTCGCAATTTTAAAGTTACTTTATCCTTTGATTTTGTTGAAAATAAATCTTGAGGATAAGCCACGCAAATAACTATTTTTATATTTATCGAACTAGAAAAGCTTTTGACGTAATAACTATAATGTACAAACTCTATATTGTCCAAACTTTTCAAGCACGTATTGTTTCCAAGAACACTTTTAAAAATAGCCTATTTTAAAAACGGGCACGTTTTTCTCTACAGAAGACAACCGCCGCATTATGCAACAAAAAGCAGCAAAAAACCCAAACGGTAAACTCTCGACGCATAACATTTGCCATTTCGCCGAAAACCGCTGAAAAACGATCGGCCGCGCGAAATGAATTCACGAAGTTCCGTCCAGAGTTATTCTCTCTACGTAAAAAAATAGGCGTCACTCAGAAAGCCATCAAGGGCGGCGGCAAAAGCGTCCATTCATCCCGGGCAATTTCCGCGTTTCAGTCGACTCACACCCCGCTGCTCCTCGTCGAAACTTGGCATTTCAGCAGAAGTCGCGAGCGCTTCTTCCCAACTCGGCGACTATTCAAAAGCCCTCGCCGCCCGCATCAAGCCCCGCTAAAAATACGTCCGAATCCTGATACCTCCGCTAGAGATTTCGGTGAAAACGCCGTCGCGCTCTACATCCGATCAGGCGGAGTGTGTGTGCGTGTGTGTGCAGCCGCGGAAAAATAGTTCATTAACGAGTCGACCTTCCCGCCAAATAATGGAGAAAAATCTCGAGTGCGCCTCGGGATTAAAATGTAAGGAGAGTGCCAAGCCTCTCGCCTTTCTTCTCTCCTCCTTCTGCTTTCTGGAGCACGGCAGTCGAGGCGGAGGCGGCGCGCGGGTATTTTTATGAAAAAAAAAAAAGAAGAAAAAAGAAAAACAAAAGCGGGGAAGAAGAAGGACCGAGTGTCGTCTGAAAAGTGCCTCGTTCGCGGAACTCGGCTTTTCTTCTTTTAGCTCGACTTGACACACTGCGAGCTTAATCGCGACGAGGTTCACACGATTCCCCCGCCAGGCTCATGACTTTTTATTATACTTTGCACGCGAGCTCTTTCTGCAGAATGTTGCGATTGTAGACAATCTTGGGCTTTTCGTCGGGAGTGTATGTACGTCTCCGCGAAGAATCCAAAGTAAAAATAAATTATTCGAAGCACGCAATATATATATATATATATTGAATATAAGTTAGAAACGCGCAATGAAAAAAAGGGGAAGACAAACGCTAGACAGGCACACGCGACTCTGTCTCAAGACGCAGCAGCCGATATCAAATTCGTTCTAACCGCGTGCCCTTGCCTCCTCTGCGCAGGTACAAGAATTATTCGGCGCGATGAAGGAGCAGTCCTCCTCGTCGAGGATCGACAGGGACCGGGATGTTCCCCAGCGCTCGCTCAGCAGCGCCGCGGCCCTCACCTCCATCGGGGCCGACATATCGCCCAGCTCCTCGCACTTCTTCGAGGTAAGTCCAAAGGCGAATCCGCGCCCGAATCCGACCTCCCTCGCGGCGAGCAAGCGAATAACGGCCCGACCCCCGTTCGTTTTTGCCTCGGCAACAGGTGCTGTACGTGGGCAAGACGAAGATCGCCCACGCGAAGGTGACGGAGTCGTTCATCGACGACGTGCTGGTCAAGTTCCGCAACCACGGCCTCGAGAAGTCCAAGTCGAACGCGAGCAGCCTGCTCGCCGAGTGCCACCAGCTGAAGCAGCAGTCCAGCGCCTCCAATGTTTTCACCAACATTCGCCGGGACAGCATGGTAAGTGTGTGTGTGTGTGTGAACTAGGTGTATCGAGCGGCTATTTCGGGACTGCAATTAAACTTTTTCTCTCCTCTCCCGCTGATACTGCCGGTCGACGCGTCCGCGGGATTTGGTTTAGAAATTGGATTTTTCTTTTAGAAATTTTCGTTTGATTTTCCGCGGGATTTTTGGGGGAATTCAATTGGCTTCGCGATGGTTCGGATTGTTTCGCGAACAAAGCGAGTTATTCGCGCATCGGGCTATTGAATTTGTTAAGGGGATTAAAAATCTTCGGTAATATCTTATTGTTACTGTTTCTAGCGTGCCGATGCTTATATTATGCAACGGCTCTTGCGTAATGGAAACCTGATTTTACACTCAATTTGCTTGTACGCCTGCGAAAATAAATAACTCGGATTTTAAGCAAATAGAATATTCGCGGATACGCCTTTGTTGGATATTTTTCATATGCTTATTTAGGAATGCAGAATTAGTGCAAAACAAACGACAAAAGATGCGCTAATTAGGTTGAAGAATGGAAATTAACTTTAACGAATCCGTTCCTCCAATAAACGAAACCTGTTTATACTTTG
>JAWWEM010050714.1:0-10834 GCA_035582935.1 Ormyrus thymus
AACTATCTTTTCTAGATTCTACACTGCCGAAATAATATTCTAAAATATTATTTCGGTGATGTATTTCTACATCACAACGTCCTTTAAATATCCCCAAAAAAAGAAATCCAGTGGGTTCAAATCTGGCGATCGAGGAGGCCAAGTAATAGGTCTGCCACGTTCTATTCATCGCTGAGGAAACTGCTGGTTGAGGAAATTGCGGAAAATGCGAGCATAGTGACAAGGGGCGCCCTTCTTGTCGAAACCACAAATTTAGTCTCAATGCAAGTGGAATATCTTCAAGATAGACAGGAAAATCATTCTTGAGGAATACATTGGACTATTAATGGGTCTTTGAAAAAAATGTGGCTCAATCACTTGGTCATTGCTGATACCGATCCGTACATACAAGCTCCAACGATGTTGATTCAGCACTTGTCGGTACCAATGAGGATTCACTGGAGATCAATAATGGGTATTATGTCTGTTGAGACTGCCATTACTAATAAATGTTGCTTCATCACTGAAACAGACTCTCCAGAAAAAGTACGGATCCTCATTTAACGTGTCAAGAGCCCATCCGCAAAATTGGACTCTTAGTGCGCGATCTACAGGGCTCAATTACTGTACAAGGGTAATGTGGTATGGATGGTAACGGATTGTTCGCAATAATCCGTGAGCCGTAGATTGTGAGACTCCTAATTCCCGTTCAATTCATCGCGGACTCAGGCGAGGATCCAAATGGACTATAGCCAGAACTGTCAGAAGTCTGGGATCATTGTTTTTCTGGAGCCTATTCCTTTGTCTCTGGCGATGCAGTGAGTTATTCCGAGACCGCCTTTCAATGTTTATCACTTTGGAATCGCTGCGCGTAGAAAGGGTCAGTATGCCGATAATTCCTACCGCATTGTTCACGTCCTTTTCACCGACCGCCTGATGGGTGGGATTTTTGGGATATTTTGGGTTTTCCCGGGAGAGTGTCCGTTCCGCGGAGTTTCAGAGAGCGACCCCTTGCTCCGGGCCTTTTTACGGTCGGCAAGGGCCCGCGCGCTCGGCCTTTTTCTGGCCGGCAGGGACCCCTTTTGGCTTTCGGCTCCTCATGGCCGGTACGTGCCCTCGACCTGGACCCCTTTCGGTCGGCACGTGTCTTTGCTCTCGGTTTACCGGGAAGATGGGCTTTTTTTCCCTGGGTTTTTCCCTACGAAGATGTGCCCCGGCTCCGAGCTCCTTTTTTGGAAGAGAGGGGACTCACTCGCGCAGGGCGAGGGGTCAGTTGTCTCAGAACCGTCGAGCTGGAAGGTTGAAGTGCTCTCTTTGGCAAGTCTGTGAGTCTGTCCTGCATCTCATCTTAGAAGAGCGTTTGTCATAAGCGCGTGCGTTACTGTAAAGTGATTGTAGAATCAGCGAGCGTTGTGCCTTTCGAAGTGTGTATGTGAGTGCCTCGAGGCGACGTAGGTAGGGCCGTTGGTTTGGGGTACGATGTCCACGTGTTGTGATCCAGCGCGACCTGTTCCAGGGTGAGTTCAATACGCGGCAACTTTGTGTTGCCCGTGTACCACAGTGCTGGCTCTCCGAGAAGTCGGGACCACTGGATACAAGGTCGAGGACCATCCTTGCGCTCCCCGCTGGACAGCGCCGGTACCCCTACGCGGTGCGACGCTGCGGCGACTTGGTGATTTCCGCCTAATGCGGATTTGTGCGGAAAGCACGCGACTAATTCCCACCTAATACGGAGTTGTGCGGAAGGCACGTGACTAGAGCTCTTTTAGTATAGGCTGAATGATCATTCAAGTTAGTATAAACCGATAACTTTGTAATCGTGCGTAATTATTTGTATTTTGTACATTAAAGATTCCGCTTGTCCGGGCTTTTCTCTCTGCTTCGTGAGGTTTTTTATGCCTAGACAAGTGTTAGATCTGTCCGCGAAACCAGCAATTTTATTTATCGACCTAATCCCTCACTCTTCCTTTTTTATCTTAGAGCTCCGCCTTTTGATGGCATATAGATTCATGTTAACTCATTAAATTCGTTCACGCATTCACCTAAAGTGATGAGAATATCAACCACTTCATTAGGATTGTAATTAGCCATTGTTTTAGGGAAGAAATTTATTTGATCAGCTTGATGATAAGTAATGCTAGCGAACTTTTACTGCTAAATTATAATGAACAAAATATCAGCGCTCCCCACTTGACGCCCCTCTTCTCCAGCCGTCTCCTGGCGCGGCGCGCTCATTCGCTTAATCTTCCCATTTTTAATTGTCCTTATCTCCGGATCTAGGCATCGGATCGAAAAAAGATGGATAGACGTATGTCTTAGAATTTTCCCCTCTATCTCATGGTGTGAAGATCATGAGGAGGTTAATTAACACGTTGTATATCGACTCCTTAACGCTCGCAGGTGTAGCGTCGCAACATGCAAAATATTGGTACGCTGAACCTACTTTGTTGGCTGGCAATAAGGGGAGAAAATAAGCTATTTGTAGCGAAGGTGAGATGTTTCGCACAAGTCGGAGTCGAGATCGCTGAAAGCTCCCGAGAGAGATGAGTGCTGGCAACCACACCCGAGTCTGAAATAACTTTTCTTCCCGTGTTACACATCGTGTTTTTTTAACGAAGGCATAAAAAGCCCTCTTCTGGTGTTAGAAAGTTGGGTAGATGATCGTGCATTTCAAGTCGTGCACAGAATTCGTAAAAAAAATAGTTTGAAGCAAGGAAAAAATTTTTTTAAACGCTTGAAATGCTGGATTCTCTATGCTACTTTCAGACTCGGGGGAGGTGTGCAGCACGAGTTGGAGTCGACGGCGCCCAAGATGCTCGAGACAGAGATGAGAAATAGAATACGCTAGAAATAGATTATTTTTCCCTTTGTTGCACAATATACTATTTTCATTTTTTTTAAATATTTTTGGTATTCTATTTATTTATTTTTTTTTAAGTTGCTTATTGAGATCCGACACTAACAACGACACTCTCTGGAGAAGAAACTTGGACATCACCGATCCGAAAAAGGCAAGCATGTTGGATTTCTCGCCTCGAGCGAGTATTTTGTAGTATTGTTTTTTTCGGCATCAAAATAAAATAATTTATAATTACTTTTCGGACGTGTGACATTTTTCCTAGTCTTTCACCATTTGGAACTCGACTAGATTTATGCAATTTGTCTTTGATAATTCATAAATTTATTTTAAGGCAAGTCAAATAGTTTACAACATTAAATCTGCTTGTGTTTCAATTGTTCTCGAACATACTCGTTTTATTTACCTGTAAGCTTACATAAATACAAATTATTTGTACAATTTGGATCTCGCAGACTCGTCGAAGGTTGGACTCTTACAGAGTTGCCGAATTTCAATGAAGGCCGCTCCGAGTTTGAGGATCATCCTACATGCTTTCGCCAATTACCTATATGAACAACGAAGACGATCTACTGCTTCAATCAAAGAAATACAGACGAAAAATCTTACATGAGAAATTATGTGAGAAATCACTTGACTTTATAAAGCAAATCATCAAGTGATTTGTCATGTTATTTCTCACGAAAATAGACCTTCCTGCAAAATGTAAGCTCTTTAATAATAAAAAAAATCAGTTTCTCAAAATTGAGATTCGCCTACTAGGTTTTACCACCTTCCACATATGTTCAAAAATCTATGATCTATCAAAACGTTTCAAACATTTTTTTAATTTTAGAAATATTACACATTCTCCTCGCGTAAGATCTCACGTGAAACCTCACGTACGAACTCATCTATGAACTCACGTGAGATCTCACGTGAGAATGTACAAAATTTCTAAAATTAAAAAAATTTCTAAAACGTTTTAAATCATAGATTTTTGAACTTATGTGAGAAATCACATGAGAAATCACTTGATGATTTGCTTCATAAAGTCAAGTAATTTTTCACGTAAGTTCTCAAATGATTTCTCGCGCAATTTTTTATGTGAGATTTTTCGCCTGGGGAGAATAACTTCTTAAAGGGAGAACGAATAAGTTTGATGTTAATTCAAATTATTTATTTTATATTAGCCGACGTTTCGTAGCTGTTCTCTAGCCACTTCATTAGGGCATAAAATCTTTAAATGTAAATTAGTGTGATTTATCATGAATTTTAAAATGAGCGTCCATCACGAAGTGACATCAAACTTGTTCGTTCATCCGTTAAAGTAGTTTCAAAAGCAAGAAATTAATTTGTACTCGAACAAATTAAATAGATATTTACTATTATTCTTAAAGGGAGGTCAACTCCAGCCTCAGCGACTTTTCTTCTAGCGGCCACTTTAAAGAGATCCACGCCGCGAAGTTGCGTAGTGCACTTATATTGGGCTCTTTGTTACTTAATTTGATTTCCCCTAGTTACGCAAACATAAAAAGTTCAATTTATTATAGAAGTTTCTTTTATTCCATTATTCAATTTTTTAATTATTTAATTGCGTAACGATAACGATATTTCGGTGGAACTGGCCTTTCTAGGCCAGGGGGGTTTCGCGATATCAAGCGATTGGGTAGCAAGTTACAGGAGGGTAAGACTCGCGCGGTGTATTGAAAAGATTAAGCATCCATCTCTTTCCTTTTTTTTCATGATCTGCCTACGTTGACGACAAAAATAGTGGGAATCCAAGATTTATCCAACGTAACTAGATTATACGATCTGGTACGTAAAAATGATGTACTTTTTGTTGTTGCGCTGCGATTTATTTATTGTAATCCTACGAGTTAGAGAAAATTTTTGTTGAGAACTAGTTCCCGATCTCTTACAATCTGGAGTATTAAATTTGTCTTAATTTGTTAGTTCAATTTATGTAATCCAATATGCTTTCTTTGATTGTTAATTACATTTACTGAGTATATATTGGTTTAATAGTTAAAACTTTAATTTTCGGCTCACTATTTCATTGAACGTGAATTCTTGTGTCGCCTGAACTCTCGATATTAGTCAATTTCAGCTTTTGCCGTTCGATCCTACAACTCTGTTGCCTAAGCGAGCATTAATTTTAAGAATTTAAAACTTTATTATTTTTATTCAAAATCTACTCTGAGAGACGCTATTCAGAGTCTTTTTTTTATTTTACAGCGTCTGGTGTCTTTTTACAAGTCGAAGAACAAGTTACTTGCCAAAAGCTGGTGACGACTTGGAATTAATTTTTAACATTTTTTTATATTTATTTATATAAAAGATACGGAAAGCGTTGTGATGGAAGCAAGAGCATCCTTCAACCTCCTTCAATTTCTCTCTTTGGGAGATCTCATCGAAACTCCTTGTTGTCGCTCAGTTTTCCGGCTGGATCGGTGCGAGAAGCTTCTGCGGCCGGGCGACAGTTTTCTCCTTCGGGAAGATGGCGCTCAGTCGCGTAGGAAAACAGTAATCACGAGGGTAAGCCAGCCGACGAAGTTGTCGCGCGCACGCCACGCAATGCATACAAATGTCATTTCACGATTCTAACCCTCGACCCCTTGTCTCTCCCTCCATCTCTTCGCGCGCGCACACGTCCGCATTGTCTTTGAGGAGGTAGGGGGGCGTGATGGCTTCTTTCCTATTTCGCGTCACCTTGTCAATTTTGAATTCGACGTCAGATTGTAACCACTTGAATTCGTCGAAGAACTTTTTGGAAGCTGAGATTTTTCTGTTATCGGACATTAATGATGGAAGAAACTTCTTTTTATGAACTTTAATTTTTTGCCAAAGTTTTTTTAAGTATTTATCAAGCAATACATTTAAATACTTATAATTATCAGTACCGATGTTTTAATTGACTTCTTTTTAAATCATGAAATTAACCGTAGTTGGAACGGAGTCTATGGTAGATAAAATTTGAGGGGAAATATGAAAATATTAAAACCAAATTAAATATTTAAATGCTTATTTTATTACTATTAGCCGTACAAAGCTCTCGGCGCTTTTAATTTGTCTATTCGTACTCACTGGGACCAAGATATCTTGACCGTTGAGCTGAAAATGACACTTAAGCCTACAACTTCCGTTGTGCGAGACTTTCGTCTACACTATGGGCTTTTTAGCTAAAGAAAGGGTTGGGCTCCGGACCTACCACTCCTGTTATACGAGGCTTTCGCCAACACTACAGTCATTAGAGGAAGGGAAGAAAAGCGGTATGTGGGCTTGCAACACCTAGTTATGTGAGGCTTTCTCCCGCAATGCAGTCAACAGTGTACACTCTTTTGCTCTTTTGAGAATATGTTTATACCGAAAAATGTATGGGTTTATAATGGGAAGTTAAAGCAGTGAATAGGATGCTTAATTTTTCTAGCTTTTTCCTAACTCTTATACAAAATTTATAAGGCCGCGAATAGGAGCGAAGATGCTCATATAATAATAGACATGTCTAAAATAAGAAACTAAAAAAATTTTTAAATTTTAATAAAATCTCTCAATTTTTGTCAGTTTTTCTTAATTTAAAAATACTAAATCAAAAAAATTATACTAGCAAATAGTATGGGCCCTGAATAACATCAAAAACAAAGATTTTAAAACCTGATTATTGCCGATCCATCCAATGGTTCAAATTGCAGTTGACGTCAAACCAAGAAATTTAAAATTGCAATATTTCTGAATCAAATGGGCCTACAGACTTTTGTCTGTATTATATCAACAGTAACAACTATTAATAATTTTATTTTATTTAATTTTTTGATTTTATAATTTATTCAAAACTTAGAAAAAAGTTTTCGCTAACAGTCGCCACAGGCTGTGCATTTTGTCAGCTGATCGCTTTTTAGTCCTGTTTTGCTGTAGTCCTCAAGTGTGCGCTGAGGGTAACCATATTTGTTTATCTTTTTAAGCAAAGTGTACAATCATTTAATGTCTTCAAAGAAACTACTCCTGGAGACAGTGCTACTATTTCAAAGCAGGTAAATTTTAAAGTTCTATTATCATTTCAAGCTGTCAAGCTAAAAAGAACTTTCATTTTTCTGTTTCAGGTCCTCTTAAGGGGGTTATATACCGAATAAATTTCAAAAAATCAATTTTTTTTTATTTGACATTTTGATTCTATCTTTATTCAATACTAAGAAAAAAATTTTCATGCACAAATTTAAAAAATATTTAAAGTTGCGGCTTAAAATGCGATATTCTAAAAATAATTAAATTTACGTTTACTAAAAAAGTCACTGTAAAAATAATTTAATTATTATTTTAATATTACCAAACACTTTTCTATTATGCTTTATTGATTTTAAATTGTAACGAACGTTACAATCTTCGTAAAGACGTCGTAAAGACGACTACCGCAAAACTTTTCGATCTAAGCAAAAAAATTTTACTTTAAAAAAATACTTTTGTTTCACATCTTCTGAGTTGAAAATCGGAGTTTCAAGAATTTTAGATACATTTTGACTGCTTATAAAGGAGCCGAAAAACTTTATCACTTAACGAATTCATAAGAAGCGCTTCTTCTTCTAGAATTCGTATGGCCAAATGTAATGGTCAGTTTTACGATCTGCATCCCTCTAAGCTCTGACCATCGGTTTTAGTTCCACTTTTTCCCTCTTATTAGCGCTTTCCGACGTATGAATTAAATATTATTTTACTTGACTCAAGCATTTAACTTTTTTGATGAGAAATATTTATTATACTTTGGCAGAATATTTGTTTTTACTTGTTTTTTAACTTTTTAAACATTTTTTTTCAAGAAGTTCTCTTTCTTGAACTAATAAACTAAATTATCAAGAAGACATTTAATGTCTGTTGATATTAAATTCTTGAAGCTTTGTGTTTAGAGATTGCACTGTCAGAACATATATTAAAGATTTGAATAACGAAAGTATACAGGGAGAGAAATATTTCAGTAAAAATCACAAATATTTTAATAAAAATTACTAAAGTTTCTGGTAATGCAAGGACAGCCTACCAAAACCCAAAAAATTACGATACTTTTTAGTAAATTTTATTGAAATTTAAGGAACATTTAATAAAAGCACACGAATTTTTACTAAAATTTCATTAAAATTTACGAAAACAGTACTTTTCGACACTGATGTGAAAGCTGATTATTTACCTCGTGAGACATTTTTCATCCGAGGAACGTGAGGGATAAAAGTCTGACGAGGTAAATAATCAACTTAAACACCAGTATCGAATATTATTTTATACCACAAGTGCCGAAAAATCATGTCAAAGTCGTGATTTTCAGGTTAGAGTAGCATAAAGAATGGTCATTTTTTGGGTTTTGGCAGTCTATGCTCACTTTTCTAAACAGTAATTAAATTAATTAAATTTATTTAAACGAAATTTGAATTAAATTAATTGAAAAAAAATGTGAAGGCGCAGCTTCTCAGAGATTATTACGAAATTCCGAAGCTTTATGCATGTAAAGTCGCATCTTGCAAGCTCTTGCTAAGTATGTACAAGTCGCCTCGGCGTTTTCCCCACACTGAAGCGTGAAACTTAATCTAAGTTTCCTCTACTGTTATTGACGGCTAATTTAATAAACTTGCTAATCAAGTTTAATAAACTAATTAAGCCGAAGAGCCAATTCCGACACTGTACGTTCCGCAACAGATGTAGTTGTATACATTCATAGTATTGTTATAAAAAATCTTAATAATATTATTTGGATAATATATATTTGGATACAAAAAATGCATTTGAAACTTGCAATTTTTTTGCATGAAAATGAAAGAAACTTTTACTAGGTCTTCGATCTTGCTGCAGTAGTTTATATCATACCATCAATTTGAGTAATTTACAAAGAGAGTCTATGACATTCGGGTCATGGATTCCCCTGAAACTCACAGAGACTCATCGATGATACATATAGATATGTCTTCAAATAAAAAAATTTCAATTCTTATTATAAATAATCACAACTTTGTTATGTAAATTAACGTTATTTATAAAAATAACATTAATTTAGACAATTACTCATAAAGTATTTGTACTTTATTATACAAAATATGTTTATTATCTTTAATAATAATGTGTATATAAATAATACACTTATTAGAAACATATTGTATTTAAAATTTTATTTATTAATTCTTAAGAACATGTAGTCCACAATAATTTTAAAAACTGATGCTTATTTTATTGCACTTAAGGTAGTTCACTCAAAAATGCGATATAATGCTAGGCTTTTGGTTTTTAAGTATGTTATAGTTGACAATTTAACGGATACAGTGATATTTTTTTTAGGGTAGCAAGCGGTGCTTTATTTTAAACTTGTTTTTATATGGGGGACACGCTTCGAAAATGACATTTTCACTAACTGCATGACGAGTTCTATTGTTGGATTTTTAAAAAAACTAGTATGTTAAACTTTAAAATATTAAGTTTAAGATGCCATTTTGCCCAATATAGCTTGCGGTGCTTAAAAGTTATTAACCAAATCGTAAAAAAAGCGTCCGAAATTGGAACCGCGGCGCGATTTTATTTCACAAGATTGCTTCCTATATTTTTTTTATATAATATAAAGGTCTAAAATTTTAAACACACATTCATAAGACATAAACCAAAAATGATGTATCAAAAAAATTTGGAATTTCGAAAATTCATAACAGACTTTTGTCTTTCAAAGTTTTTGTTTTAGTTTACAATTTTTTCTTGATAAACAGAAGCACTTTTTTTCTTTTAACAATAATGTTAGGAATCTAGAAGATTGAAGAATCTCTCTGAATTTTTTGGGAATATTTTAGCGAATATTCTTTGAGCACTAGTAAGATGAACGCAGTTTGTTGCTTCATAGGACCGTGCGGAGGAAGTTCAGTACCACGAGACCGAGTGAACTACCTTAACACTCTGGACATACAATGTTCTTTCTCTGGACATACAATAATTCTTTGCGCTCTATACATAAACAAATGCTACTACCCTGTACTTTCTGGACCTGACAGCTATCTGAAAAATTAACATACAAGTAAAGTATCAGGTACTTATATTATGAAAATAATTTTTTTGAATACGTTACATTTAAAAATGTAATACTTATTTGGCACTGAATTTCTTCATTGAAAATAAGAAGGAAGCTAAGTTCTGTCCAATAATCTTTTGTTATAATTATTATTTCGTTATTCAAAAATATATATTTATTGAATAGTTATTGAATATTATGAAGTAATAGTCACATGCGTGACTAACTCAACAGCTGACTGTATACGGTGACCTTTCGATCGCACCCAGGACCACTGATAAAGTTGGCCCACTGTGTGCTATAGATTAGCTGTTCAGTTTTGCACCGTAGTCATGCATGCTACTACTTCATCAAATTCAACAAATATTCAAAAATCAAGAAATTATTCAAGTTTTAAATAATTATAATAATTGCAACGAAGATAGTTGCTTGGCACTCTTTCTTTTTTCAATGAAGAAAAATATAATATCAGATAAGTATACAGTTTTAAATATCACCTTTCAAAAAAAATTATTTTCATAATAAAAGTACCTGCTTCTTTGTTTTTATGTTAATTTTTCAGGCAGCTGTCAGATCCAGCAGTACATGGTAACAGCATTTAGTTATATAAGAGCGCAAAGCATTATTGTATGACCAGAGTGATAAATACAATAAAATAAGCGTAAATTTTCAAGATTATTATAGACTATATGTATTTAAAAATTAATAAATAACATTTTAAAGACAATATGTTTCTAATAAGTATATTATTTATATAAACATTATTATTAAAGACAATAAACATATTTTGTATAATAAAGTACAAATACTTTATGAGAAGTTGCGTAAATTAATGTTATTTTTATAAATAACGTTAATTTACATAAAAAAGTTGTTACTATTTGTAATAACAATTAAAATTTTTTTATTTGAAGGTATATATATATATATATAAACTTGTGTATAGGGGCTTACGGAGCCCGACGGGTTATTTTACTATAACGCTATCTCGC
>JAWWEM010050716.1:0-10826 GCA_035582935.1 Ormyrus thymus
GATGATTCATCGAAGAAAAAAAATTCCGATACATCATACAAAAAATTAGATTTGAATTCTAAGCGAGAAAAAGATGGATATTTTATAAGCAAATACTCCACGAAAAAAAAATAAATCAGCCCTTTTCAGGGCTCCAATATATATTTCAAACATACAATAAATTTAAAAAAAAATTAACAACATTAAATTGTGGTAGATCTTTAAAGATTTGTAGACCCAAACATTTATAGACCAAGTATAAACATTAAATTCAAATTGTAGTAGATCGGCCCTGTGAGATTTCTAGCCAAAATATTTCTAGACCCAAAAAATTTCTAGGTCATGTCATTCTAGATCATGTCATTCTGGATCATGTCATTCTGGATCATGTCATTCTAGATCATGTCATTCTAGATCGTGTCATTCTAGATCAGGTCATTCTAGATCAGGTGATCTAGAATCATCCTGAGCTAGAATCATCCTAGCCTATCTACTTTTAACATAAAGTTGAAGCGAATTAAAATTAGTTAATTACTAATGAGAATTAAACGGTGTTATTTTGAATGTGATCTAAGGAAAGACATTTCTTTATTTGCACATATTTAATGCCAAGTAAAATGTTCTTAAAGTATTTCAAATAATAACTTTCTACTATTGTTCGGTTAGGGACATTATTGTTTGGAAATTATACGAAATTGGAATTACTTTTTATTAAAAGTAAGTTCATGCCCCTTACCTCTAGGCTGTGCATTATTTGCAAAAGTTTTTAATAATTAAATAAATTAAATTAATTAAATTGAAATAACCTTCCAGTTCACGCTACATTTCAATAAAATTTAACTTTAATCTACAAGCATTATTGCTTTTACAATAAAATGCCAAGCGCTACGAAACAGCAAAACGCGAGAGCGCTCGGTGCACGCATACGCATCGAAGTCGTGGCGGGAGAGAGCGACCGCGGCGAGCGAGCGCTCCCCACCCGGCGCGGCTCTCTTTCAGCCGCCTGCTGTAGCCGCGCGGTCATTCGTTGAATTTCTAAATTTTCAATTGCCCATATCTCCGGATCTAGGCGTCGGATCGAAAAATTAAGGAGGGACGTATGTCTTAGAATTGTCCCGTCTATCCGCTAGCGCAGAGATTATAACATGATTTCTGGACATGTTGTATATGACAGTGGATAAAATAAAGAGATATTTAATTGTGAAAAATTAAATTATACATTTTACTTCCGCAAATCAGTTCATTTTTAAAATTTGGCAACGTTGCAAAGAAGTCTGTATTTGACATTATTTTCTTGTTCATGAATAGGTTATAGAATACCGTAAATTTTATATCATAAATAAACTTATTAAAAGAACTTATTCTTAATATAATCATTATTTCCATTAAACTATTAATATTTTTATGAATAATTAATTTAATTATAACAATGATTAATTGTTAGAAAATGAATTAAAAAGTGAAAAAGCAAATAAAAATGCATGCTTTAAAATAACTTCATCATTGACACAAATTTTGTTAAGAATTTTTCTTAAAACTTTGATGTCGTCTACTGTGTTATGCAAACAATCCAAATTTTCATCGGGAAGAAAATCTATTGCCAGGGAAATTACAGAAAATTTTTGTTTATTTTTTCATCTTTCAGGAAGTAGTTTTTTAATAATTTGCAAAAAATCTGCAAATACTTAAGCCTGGATAATATAAAAGCGACTTAAGTATATAATAAGCAAAATCAAACAAATAAACAAAAGTTTATTCAACATTGCCAAATTTAATTTCAAATAGTAAATACTTTAATCAAATGAATATCTAAACAAAATTTTATTTTTGTAGAAAAAATCATAGATTTATTTTATGTACTTCTTAAATTTCTAAATTATATATATATTTTTATTTTAAAGTGCAACTATACGGGAAATAGTATTTTATTATATTAATTTTTATATCACTTCATTGACTAGAGAGTCGCGCTCCACCCACCTTAAATCATTTGTGATAAGCAACTACATTATTGAAATTACGTTAGCGCAGCTAAGCGAGATCCTAGGTGAATTATAAGACGAACCGCATTTCCGCGACTCGTCTATTACTTTCGCAGACGTTCGAGAATATGAAGCTATACATATCTTAAGTGAAACAAGTTGAATTTAAGTACAAAGTAATTACAGACTTCTTCTATTTTGGATTTATAAGTATATAAAATCACACGTTAGTTCACATGCACGATTTTTGCAAAGATAAGATATAACCGTTTTCTAAGAACCGTAAGTTACATACAAGGATGTTCTAAAATTCTTTGTATTTTTAATCTGGTTAAAATATGTTCCATTTCGAACGACGCTAACTATTTACTTGTTTCCCCTTACGTTTGCGAGGTCATAAACTGCAGCGGTAAAGCACATGCTTGTTTCAGGGAAGTTGGATACGGATGGTAATGTACACCGCTTTGCCAGGATCTGTTTGTCCCTTGTCTAGGCTAAAAATTGAGGATAATATCATTTTTATCACTGCAATAGTTAGAATTTAGGAAAAAGGAGGTCGTATATTTTTTTGGAAATTATATGCATTTTATATTCTTTTGTGATACTATAAAATCGTTCTGTAATATAACGACTAAATTGCATTTACCGCTTTGGATTTATTATTGTGCTGGTTGCTTTAAGGGGGTTATATATCGAAAAAAATTTCAAAAAAACAATTTTTTTATTTGACTTTTTGATTCTATACTTTATCCAAAACTTCTAAAGAAAAGTTCATGCACAAATATAAAAAAATTTGTCAATTTTTGACACTCTTTCTTTATTTAAAAATACTAAATCAAAAAAATTATGTTAGCAAATAGCATTGGCCCTAAATGACATGAAAAGAAAGATTTTAAGCCCTGTTTCATGCCAATTCATCGAATGATTCAAACTGGAGTTGACGCCAATGCAAAAAAATCGAGATTGCTATATCTCTGATTCAAATGGGCCTACAAACATCTGTCTCGGCTCATTTTTTATTACAAAAATTATTTCTCATTTCTATGCACTGAAGTTGAATATAATCAGTAATTTTACATCTCATGGAATCGATTTTTGAAAGATCCTGTACATAGGATTTTAGTATAGTAGCATAGATAATAAAATTGTTAAGTATTTAATAATATGTAAATTTTTATCTCTAGAAATATAAAACCATGGTTGATAAGAGCTCCTTAGTTCTCTGTGCAGAAGGGTACATAATTACTGACAGAGTTATAAGGAACAAGAGAAACTCTGCAATTTATGTCTTCGTAAAGGGCCGTAAGATATGCTGCGATGTAGTTTTTGAAAGTGGTAATTTAATAAATTTACTTTACTATAATTTAATAATCACAGTGTTTCACCCACTATTAAATGGTATATCCTTTGTGCAATGATCATTTGAATCTTGTATATTGAAACAAGCGCGCTTGTTAATTGTAATTTGTTCTGGATTGCGACTATTTTTCTATTCATAAACAGTATCTAATTTTGTCATTATTATGTAACATGAAACGACTGGATTCATCAAGTGCACCTAAGAATTTCACATAAATCAATCATTTGTCCAGGCATTCCATTAAATTTCAATTTATAATGAAAGTATTGATAATAACAGAGCTCCACAAAAATAAAATCGTCAGTACCCAAGACGAGAGTAGGTACCCTATACGTTTTTGGGGTCGCTGATCACGAATCTGTACTCATGATTTCCGTAGCGCATCGAATTTCCAAATAAATTTCTAAAAAAAGACTAAAAAATCATTATTTTGCAAGTATTTTGGATATTTCTTAAATGTGAATGCAAATGTAAAGGTAAAAAAGGCTGCTATCCTTTACCCTAATCTCTAAACTCACAGACCCTCAGCTACAAACCCTAAACCTACCAAATGTAAACCCACATACCCCCAAACTATAAATTCCAAACTTATGAACACATAAATCTTTTATCTACGAATCGGGGTTTAGGCTTTGTAGGTTTGGGGTTCATTGGTTTTGGCGTTTATAGGTTTAAGGTTTGTTTGTTTGGGGTTTATAGGTTCGAGGATTGTATTTTAGGGTTGCGTGCGTTTGGAGGTTAGGTTAAAGCAGGTTTGGGTTTTAAGTTCCTAGTTTTATTCTTTTGGGATTTGTAAAAATCTTGAAAATTTTTGTTTTTAATGTCATTTAGGGCCAAAGCTCTTATATTGTAGAATTTTTTGATATAGTATTATTAAATCAAGAAAAACTGATCAAATTTTAATAATATTTAAAAATACTAAATCAAAAAAATTCCACTATATGAGGTTTGGCCTTAAATGACATCAAAAACAAAGATTTTAAGTCCTGCTTGGTGCCATCTCATCCAATAGTTCAAACTGGAGTTGACGCGAAAGGAAAAAATTTGAAATTGCAATATCTTAGAATCAAATGGATTTACAGACTTCTGTCTGGGCTCATTTGGTTCATAATAAGCTATATTTTTATAATATAGTTTATAATATATAGTTTAAACTATTATTAACTTTAATTTGTTTTTTACAGGCCATTGAGAAGCAGAGGTTCGATGGGTATAGAACCCCCTTAAAGTAGTATCCAAAATGCATGCAAAATAATGATTTTTTATACTTTTTTAGCATTTTACTCGAAAATTCGGTGCGCTATAGAAGTCTGAATATAGATTCATGATCATTGACCCCAAAAACATATAGGACACCTGTTGAGTCGCGGGTCGCAATATTTCGCGCTTCCCACGGGATTAGGATTCCAAGAAGGGTTCAAATGAAAATAAAACAATGTATTTTTGAGCAATTAGTCAAGAATGACTTTAATTGCTCTGGAGGAAAAGCTTCACGGCATAAAAACCTCCGATCTTTATATTTACACGAGATCAAAATAACATTTTTATTTATTTATTTATTTATTTATTACCAGAGTAAAAATATACACTATACACTATATTGCACATTTGTGTTACATTACATTAGAGTAATCCAGCAGAGGAGAGAATCCTGTTCGCTTACTTAATGCTAAACTTAATGCTAAACTTATTCAATGAGTACATATTGGTTGTAGTTGGCACTTTCCATGGGAGCAAATGAATTTTTTTATTAATTGTTTAATGTTGCTGGAGTTAACTTTTCCTTCCGCTTCTTGTAGTACTTTTATTGTATCTTCTATATTTATTATATTTATTGATTTTCTTGTATCCATTTTTTAATTTTAAATTTTTTTGTACATATACTTTTTATAGTTTTGAAGTCGTTTGGCAAATTGTTAAAAGCATATATTGCTCTTACATAGCTGTTTTTATTGCTAATTCTTCTGTTATTTCTAGGTAGGATTATACTCTTTTTCCTAGTATTTGTTATTTTTTTATTATAAGTATCCGATAGATAGTTGTAGTGAAACATTATTGCCTCATAAGTAAAGAGTTGGTCTAAATTTAGTGGCTGCTTTTCTCGGACGAACTTATTTTTGTTTACTATTTTTAAAATACGATTTTGTAAACTTTGGAGTATTCTGATGCTATTTGCGTATGCACCTCCCCAAGCAATAATACCATACGATATTATGCTGTGAAAAAGTGCATAGTATAGCATTTTTAAAGATACCATAGTCATTATTTTAGAAAGTTTGTAGTAAGTAAACATTAAGTATTTGGTCTTATTGTAGATATTCGTAGTATGATGATTCCATTTCATGTTGCTGTCAAAGATTACTCCGAGATATTTTGTTTTTTCTACTCTTGTAATTTCCTTATTCAGAATTTTAATTTTCATATTTATAGGTGTATTTTTATTTCTGTTGCAGAATGCTAGATAAATTGTTTTGTCGATGTTGAGTGATAACTTGTTATGTGCTAACCAATTTGCTATTTTGTGCAAGTAATCATTCATTTTATTTTCTACTTCAATCCATGTTTTGCTCTTTATCGTGACAGCTGTATCATCGGCAAATGATATAATGGCATCCTCGGGAAGTACTTGTAACATGTCATTTATGTAGATTATGAATAGTAGAGGTCCTAGTATGGTACCCTGTGGTACTCCTGTACAGACTGTTTTATATTTGCTTTTTTTGCCATTGACTATTACTCTTTGTTTCCTGTTGTTTAAGTAGCTTTTCAGTAGCTTGTGTGCATTGCGTCTTATGCCAATATTATATAGTTTGTCTAGTAAAATATTATGGTCTACTGTGTCGAAAGCTTTTGCCAAGTCCAGAAAGGTAACTGCAACTGGTTCACTGATGTCTAATTGGTTATAAATTATAGTTGATATTAAGTTTAAGGCTTCTTTTGTACTTCTCCCTTTCCTGAATCCAAATTGTTTGTCTGTTATTATTTTGTTTTTGTCTATAAAGTTTAATAGTCTGCTGTGTATTAATTTCTCGAATATTTTTGCAATATTTGATATAAGTGAGATAGGCCTGTAATTGTTAGGTAGGTATTTTTTCTTCTTTTATGTATTGGTATAATGTCAGCTTTTTTAAGTTCATCTGGCCAATTTCCTTTTTCAATACATTTGTTGATTATGTGTACCAGTGGATCGCTAATATATTCTACCAGTGTTTTAATACTTGCTGCATTTATTCCATCTATTCCACCATTTTTGTTTTTTAACGTGTTTATAATTTTTTTAATTTCATTTCTATTAGTTGGTTGGATAAAGATGCTTTTCTCGTTACTAGGTGGCAGTCTAATGTGTTCATTCTGGGGCGGTATTATTTTGTTACTTAAATCGGTTCCCACCTTGGTAAAGAAATCGTTCATGTAGTCAGCTATTGAGCCTGGTACCGTTATTTTGTTGTTCTTATGTTTTATGTAGCTTATGTCTTCTTTTTTGTTGGTGTGTTTGCCTAATTTTTCGTTAATAAGTTTCCAGAGTTTCTTTTGATTGGTTTTGTTTGCTGTAATTTGCGCTTTATCATAATCTTCTTTTGCTTGGTTAATTATTTTGTTTAGAATCTTGACATAATTTTTGTAGTAATCTCTTTTAGTTGAGTTATTCGGATCTTCTTTCCAAGTTTTATAAAGTTTTTCTTTTTTGGTACATGATGTCATTATTACTTTTGTTATCCAGGAATTTCTTGGTATCATGTTTCTTTGTTTATTCCTACTTAAGCTAGCTTCAGCCTTTTTAATGCAATTTTGTATTTTACTAATTAGACTTTCGATTGCTTTATCCAGTTCGTTAATGTCTGTGATATCGGACCATTTTTCAATAACTGCTATTTTCTTCAGTTTGTGATAGTTTATACATTTGTTTTTATTATTTCTAGTATTTTTCTTGATGTTTTTTATTGCCATAAATATTGGAAAATGGTCATTGAATGGTATAGTTAGGGTGCAAGTTTTATGTTTTATCTTGTTTAGTTTGATGTAAAAATTGTCTATGTAAAGTACCTTTATTGCAATTTATAGTAGCAGGTCTAGTTGTTTCAGTAAAGCCTGGGCAGTAAAGAATGGCAGTAGCCATTCTCTAACATTATTTGTAAAAACTCTTGATCTATTACTTCGTTGCTGTTTATGTCAATATTGAAATCTCCAATTATTAAATTGTTCTTGGAGGTTTTGGTATCATTTATGAAAGTTTTTATATTTAGTAGAAACTCTGTTTTAGTTATTGTATGGCATCTGTATAGTGACGAAATAAGAATTTCTTCCTTGCTTTGTAATGTAATTTTGGTATTCAGTATTTTTAGATTGTTAATTTGTACTATTTCTGTTGTTTCGGGTATGTTATCATTTACATATATTAACACACCATCATTTTGATTAATTTGGCTATTATTGTAATAGTTTTTGTATCCAGGTATATTAAAAAATTCTTGGTGTTTTAGGTTCCAGGTTTCTGTGCAGATTATAATACTAGGTTTAGAGTGTAGACTGTCAAGAAAAAGTATCAGTTTGTTAAAGTTTTGGTTTAGGCTTCTTATATTAATACAGAGTAAGAACTCATTTTGTCTACTTAATTGCTTATTGAGATCATCTATATTGTCGTATTTTCTTTCTTTGTATTCAATTTGGCTTATTTCCTCAATATCTAGATGATTTACTTGTATTTGGACTGTTTATTATGTTCGAAGTATTATTTGTGTTTTGGAAATTTACCATTGACCTTGTTGATCTCGCTTCTGATGTATTCCTTACCGTTTGTCTTGACTGTATCTGTCTGATAAATTTGCTCTCTACTTTACCGAAGTATCTCTGGTAGGTAGGCTGCAGTGGGTAATCTGTCGTTTCTATGTATCTTTTAATTTTATTTTGTAAAATTGAACACTGTTTACTGTCAATTGCACTGTGGTTTGTGTCGTAATTAGTTTTGTACTTGTTGTTGTTATATTCACAGTTTGGGCACTTTAGAGTTTTGGATTTGCACTCAGCTGCTACGTGGTCACCTGCGCACATGTAACACGTTTCGCTGAATCCGCATTTTTTGCCACTGTGTCCAAATCTAGAGCATTTGCTGCATGGATTTATGTTTATGATATCAAAAACTTTGCAATTTTGATATCCTATGAATAATTTATTTCTATTTTCATTTATAATTTTATAAATGATCGATGTAACTTCAATTATTGCACCAATTGTATTTTTAGCACTTACGAAACTATGTAACACTTTGCACTTATCTTCTATGTTGCTAAAATTTCTTAGATTAATGTCATTTTCAATTTCTTCCTTATCTTTGTATATGTTTTCAATCCCAATCACTTTCACTGTTGGTTTTCTTATTTGTTCTTTTTCGACTTTACAACAATCCTTAAGTTTACTTGCGAGAGTGTTTTCAATTTTGTTTACACTATCTATGTTCGAGCAATTAATTATCATAACGTCTTTATTTTTGTTCGTAATTTTAGTTGTTTGAATTGTTTTGTCCTCAGTTATACACTTATGCACTGCTTTTTCCAAGTTAGTATTATCATCTTTTTTAGTTTTTTTTATTACTAGTTTTGGCACTTTTTTATTCTTTAGTTTAACAGGTGTTTGTGTTAGGGTTTCAGCGTATGTAATATTTCTGGTGAAATTATTTAGATTTCCTTTTGTTGATTTCTCCTTAGTTAGTAATTCGTTTAATACTTGATTCTTTTCTTGCACTTCTTTAAGTAGTTGTTTAAGCAGATTGTTCTCCACTTTTAAACTTTCGATTTCGCTTAAGTCTTCGAATATCGTATCATTGTGCTCTTTATGTTTGTTTTGCTCTAGTTCACCTATTTCTTTAAGTATCTCTTGTTTTAAAACGTCTCGATCAGCACTTTTCAGTTGGGCGATGAATTCGTTTGCCTCTTTTGAAAGCGCGCCGTATGGTAACTTAGCTGTCAAGGCTAGGTTAGGATGATCTTAGCAAATAATAAAAGAGTTGTTAATTATTTTAACTGGCACTGCGGCGTTATATTTTGCAACTACTTCACTCGTATGATAAAATTCACCACACACAATGCAAACTAGTGCACCAACTTTAGTTCCACTATGACATTTGTAATATTTATCAAGAGGGGCCCGAGAAGGCTGTTGGCCCCCCGGCGCCATGTTGACGTATATGTCATACATTACGAGGTCTATCTAAAATCCGGCGCCGGTTATCGCAACTAATACCTATCTATTTGAAGACCTGAAGGGATCAAGAACAACGGTTTTAAAGATCTTCGACCTTCGCGCCGGCTATTCGCACTGACTATCCTTGAAGATTAGGCGAGCTCGCGCCGTCACCGACACTTCCCCTCTCTTCCTGTCTTTTTTGGCGGCGAGGATCCGTCGGGCGCTGCTGGCCAGCCTTAGCGCTGTCTTCGCATGCACGCCCGGCGGTCCCACGCAAGCTTACCAACTATTAGGTTAAAACTTCGGCTTCGACCGAACATACTCCCCCTATTGAGAGAGTATCGAACAACAATTTCATAGATAATTTTGAACAGAACATCATGAACAGATGTACGCAACATGGATGCTTCGATTAGCAAAGGTGTACTAACACAAACCCAATAGAACACAATAGAGCGCAGCCATTCGTGGCGCAATCATGAATACAATTATAGCCTAAAACGCAGCCGATACTACCGCAGATTCGAGCAATTAACATATTTGCAACATCTCCTGGGTGTAAATCGACTATCTGTCCCAACTGGCAGCACATGCATGGTTGATTTTTATCGATGATCACTACGATAGCTCCCATTTTAACGTTAGCGTCACCATGAGTCCATTTGTTTCGCTTTTGTAGTTCCGTCAGATATTCCACATGCCACCTTCTTCAAAAGTCCTGTCGTGCTTTAGTAATCAAACGCCAGGATGGCAGCCGGTTATCTGGAATAGATAAATAATTAGATTCTGGAATCATATTCAAAGGCCTACCTATTAGAAAATGCGCAGGGGTCAAGGCCAAGGGGTCATTAGGGTCGGAGGACAATGGGCAAATCGGCCTGGAGTTTAGTATAGCTTCAATTTCCACCGCCAGAGTGGTTAATTCTTTAAAGGTGAATAATGAATTTCCTACCACTCTGTGCAAGTGATGCTTAAAAGACTTTACGGCAGCCTCCCATATCCCACCGAAATGCGGAGATAGAGGAGGGTTGAAGTGCCAATTAATTCCATTTTGCGACGCGAAATCATTCGTCAAATTGGCAAATTCATCCGAGTTAAGTAGAGCGTATAAGTCGCGAAGCTGCGAGTTCGCCCCTACGAAGTTCGTACCATTGTCCGAATAGACGTTAGAGGGAATTCTTCTCCTTCCGATAAATCGCTTAAAAGCCGCCAAAAAAGAATTTGTCGATAAATCGCCTACTATCTCGGCATGCACAGCTTTAGTAGCCATGCATATGAAGACACATCCGTAAACCTTGATATTCGAACGATTTCGATGCTTCTTT
>JAWWEM010050717.1:0-10822 GCA_035582935.1 Ormyrus thymus
GGGACATTATTGTTTCGAAATTATACGAAATTGGAATTACTTTTTATTAAAAGTAAGTTCATGTCCCTTACCTCTAGACTGTGCATTTTTATTTGCAAAAGTTTTATTTAATAATTTAAAAAATTGAATTAATTAAATTGAAATAACCCTCCAGTTCACGTACATTTCAATAAAATGTAACTTTAGTCTAAAAATATTTTCAATAAAATGTAACTTTAATCTACTATCCATTTCAGGGCTCAGAGTACCGTATTCCCACATATTCAGAAAGGTGTGTAAAATAAATAAATGTAACTTCAATACTTAGACAAACTACAGCTACAGCTATAGGCGCACAGAGGTGATTTACGCACACGTCTTTTTGAAACACGATTCCTGCGATAACCATCTCCTTTACGCACTTATAGCATAAAATACTGTTCCAAGATTAAAATAATAATAAAATATATATTGAAATATTTTTATGTAAATTGATTATTACATGAAATTAAATGTGGTAATAAAAAGTAACAATACCAAAACGTATTACACTTTTGATACTTGACTATTTATACATTGATTTCAATACTTTCGCCAGTTTAATTTTTATTAGTAAGGTGATGAAATTTCACTTATGTTTTATATTTAATTTCTTAATACTTATATTATATATTATTATATACTTGAGTATTATAAGTTGATTTCAATACTTTCATTTGTTTAATTTTTATTGCACATTTAACATTAACAAGGTGAGATTTAAAGCGATAAGGGATTATAATAAACCATACTTGCTTGTATTTTATACTTTCGCAGAAAGTAATTTTAAAGAGATGTTTTTACGGTTAGATTTCCCGGTCAAACTTTGCCTTTATGACGCGAGTGAAACTGCCCGGTGGTAAAGAGGAAAGTTGCTATGACGATGGATGCAGGAAAATGATAAGTCTCAGATGAATCCTTACTTGTAGTAAATAACTGAGCACTGGTGTTAACTTTAGATAAACTTCATAATCCTTTATTTCTTAACATTAATATTTTACACGCATGTGCATAACTATTGAGAAAAGCTAAGTTTAATTTGGTGAAAGTGAAGCGATGAGGCAAAGCACGCAACGAACTCCCGACTCAAAAGGAGCGAAGAGGGACACTGAGAGCTCCACGAAGCGGAAAAGGGAGGAGCAAACGGTCCTCGCACTCCCGCGAGGGAGCGCACGAAGATTAGCGCGATAATTCTCATATGGTTGGGTCAGGCTTATAGATTCTTTGTTGACCTCTGCCAAGCGACATCGGTCGCAACAGTTATCACTTACATTATTCTTAAACGAAATATAATCTTGTCTTAAACTTTTAACAGTTTTCTTATATGTTCTGAAATATTTCATAATACTATTTCTGTCCCTATTGAAAAAGATCTTATAAAGTCTAATAAAAACCCATTGATTCGGGTGCAAATACGCAATTAAATCCTATAAATTCAAACGTAAACAAACTTCTATATGGATTTATTGAGTACACAAAAGAAAATCTTATAAAAACTGATAGAATCCTACTAATTCGGGTGTAAATACACATATTAAACCCTATAAAATTATTCTATAAGAATTTTTCAATAGGGATAATAAACAAGATTGTTAATTTCTTTTTTAATCAGTTATTATTGAAGAACGTAATTTTAGTTCACTAGTAAGTACTAAAATTTCAGTGTTTTTATTTTCAAGTTTGCCTTGAAGCTTGAGTAGTTTTTCTTCATCAATAGCTTTACTTTTTAAAACGTCCAGCTTCCACCTCTAACCTCTAACTTCTAAGTCGCTTTTGCAATGTAACTAGTATAAGGCCTCTAGTACAGTCATGGTATACTCGTATTGCGCGGTGTTCCTCGCTATTCCTCGCTGTTTCTTTTTTGTGCAAGAGGGAAAATCTAGTGAGATCTAGTGAGATTCGACCGGAACTGAAGAAAGGTGGAGAACTAGATGGAATCTTGAAACGGCCAAAAAAATATTCGTTGTTTAATAACTTTAATATAAAAGAAGCTTTTTACATGCAATTTTTTTTAATATGTAGTACAACGCAATAGCTTTATAGTAAGCATAATTAGAATTAATATAAAGCTTTGTTCTGAACGTAATAAATAATTGAAAATCTCGCTAAACCAATGTCAAAGTATAAATAGCACGGTCGGCTCAGGCTGCAGTACCCATACTTGCCTTCGGAGCGCGACCGCACTCCTTGATTATTTGCACACACATACAATACTGCAATGATTTTTTTACTTTTAATCGAGTTTCGTTTGTTTCGTAAACAAACCATCTGTTAAATTAAAATTTCATAGCAATATTATAATAGTCAGCTTTCTGTACATAAATTTATGGGAACTTAAACCATTTGGAGTTACCATTTTCTAAAATTCATCAGATTTCAAAGAAAGGGCCAATGTATGGTGACCTTGACCTTAACCTCGAAGTTGATATTCAAGATTATTTTAAGGTCTAATACGATCGGCTACAGTTTATAAACATCGCAAAGCTAGAGAGGAAACATAAAGTTAAAAAGAGCGGATGCGCGCCTAAAATTTCCAAGCCTTTTTCTCAAAGCATTTCCCAGATACGGTTTTAGGACCGACTGGCGACACAGCTGCATTTCCAAACATGTATTGAGGCTTTTCCGTGAGAGACCAAAATAGATTATAATATCATTACGATTAGACACCGGTTATATAACTGATAAGACTTTGTTAGCTTCATCAATACTCGAGGTTAATAAAATGCGTCTCTATAAAACGCAAATATTCTCAAAACACTTAAATACTTAATAATATTATTAATGTAGAAACAAACGCACAATTATTTAAAGCTATCATTTTTAAACAGTCCCGAATTGGCCTAAGGCTTTCCCTCTCCGTTTCTTTTTAAATTTTAATGTCTAAAGGCTCACGTCCACTTTTTTCCTTTAAATACAGCTCCCAAATCCAGCTCCAGTCAATTCTGTTTAGCCAGCAGTTTTTTTTTCTTTTTTATTAAGTCTTTCTTTATTGACAATAGAATATTTGAATACATAAGTATAAAGAATAAGAAAAGAAATGCCTTAAAATTATATCTTGGAGTTGGAATGGTCTTTAAGCTGACATTCGCCAACATTAAAAATTTAAACAATACACAGGCTTTTCACCTTGATGGTTGTTGTTAATTACTCAAGGTAATCTTGTGTCGTGTATTATGTTGTTTTTAGAAAATCAATGGCAAAAACTAAAGGCACTTATTTTTGTAAAATTCAAACTTACTACCTAAATATATAGACTATACACACTTTTTCATTTTACTATCGTTACTTAGTCTTTCTTATTAGTAGAGAATTTAAAGTTGTTGATCATTTTTTGTAAGTTTAACGTCATAAACTAAGTCAGATCTGCATGTTTTTTGGATTATATAAGATTTTCTTATTATTATTATTATTCCTCGACGTGTGGTATAATAATAATATGTTGTTGTTAACAATGAATTCGTTGTTATCAAGCAACATAAATGCATCGGTAGCAATATATCCAGATTTTGAACATTTATTATAAAATTCGTCTTTCTCATATAAAGGACCTCTGCCTAGCCAGCAGTCACCTAAGCGAGAGCATACTCGCTGTTCAAACCTTCAACTATCCATTTCTAAACGCATTACCTTAAAACAAATTTCAAAATCATTTTAAAACAAAATTCCAGTAGAAGCAAACCTTTTCCACAAATCTTTAATAAACAAAGTTAGTAAATCCTTAAACCGGCCAAGTACTTCAGCCAATTGTAGAAGTAAGTTGTTGTTTTTGAATAAACAAGATAATAATAATTCAGGAATTAACTGATTATTAACCTTATTTTAAATATAAACGCTCGTTAGCAATTGTTGACCGAGTCATTAAAGTTTAAGTAAAATAAATAAAAAATAACGCTTTTCAGCAACTATTGATCGAGTCGTTAGAAATCTTAATTGTATAAATAAAATATAACGCTCTTCAGCATCTGCTGATAGAATCGTTAAAAATTAATTAACAAAACAAAATATAACGTTCTTCAGCAACTGCTGACCGAGTCGTTAAAAACGAAATAGTTAAAAGTAAAACGCTCTTATTAATCGGCCGCTAGTCGATTGAGAACTGAAGTCTTTAAAATCTAACATCGCAATCGTAACCGAATTTCTGCGTTGAACAGTCAAGGATAGCCTACACTGTATAAACGTAGAACCGCCGAAACAACAGCTAAGTGATCGCGCTAATCAGTCGGGAATAGCCCAGCTGAATAGCAGCGGTAAATTTAGCCGCGTCGCGTACGTAAACCATTAAATATCGCGAATTCATATCCTCGTCCCTGCTAGTATACGAAAGTATAGGCAGAAAAGATGAAAAATTTAAATAAGGTCCATTAGGACATAACACCGTATTCCGATGCGTGTGCTTCGGGTTTCTTATAATTTCATCTAGAAATTAAGATTATTTAAAATTAAAGTAAAAATAAAAATACGTAACGTAACATTACAATACTATTTTATATTATTAAATAATGCCTTTTTTATAAATTTACACTCTAAAGTATACGATTTTTTAGGATATCCAGTTTAGTTTGGAGGACATGCTTTTTGAAGATAAACTTTCTCTTACTTTGGAAGAAATAGTTCATATAAGAAGGGTTCTTACAAAAGCTGAATTAGAATCACTTCCAGTTGAAGGTCGGGTTAAAGAAGATGTTGAAAAACGTCGTGTTTGCTTTTTATGTCTAAAAACTCGCTTTGGTTTACTTGGTCCGTGGGGTCAGCGCTGTCGCCTATGTGAACGAACCATTTGTATTAAGTGCCATAGTAAAATGAAAATACCAGCAGATCATTTTTCAGACGTGCCAGTCGTTCTGTTATCTCCTGGATTGCTTCTCTCCTCACCGTCACTTGATACTGATAGGGAAATTTTATATAAAACATGGTCGAAATGCAAAAACATTACTACATCAGCACCTACTTCACCGGCAACCAAACGTTATTCTCCTGAAATACAGAATAATGTTCCCACTAAAATAATAAAAAATACTTCCAAAAGGTAAGAGATAATTAATTGCTAAATTGTCAATAACTTTCTTGTGATATAACTATTAATACGTAAAGAAATTATTCTTTTATATAAATTCGTAAAAACATTTTTATTATTTATATTCTATATTTTTTTTTTTTTTTGTTTTTTTGTACATTTTTAGTGTTACCGCCTTGACTATTCAGAAATTAAATAAGATATCTCAAAATATCCATATTATCCTCTTCTCTGATGCATCAATTTACCAATGAGATATGTTCTTATTATAGGGGCGCATTTTTGCAATATAGGCACGTCGGAGCTTGCTCCCGGTCGAGTCATTTATCTTGGTCAAACATCTTTTTCTAAGTTTTTTTTTAAGTAAAAAGTACCTTTATTTGTTTAATACCCGCAAGGCCGGTTCATTTCTCTTTTAATTAACCGTTGAATTCTTTGAATCATTATTAAAACAGCGGTATATTTTTTGTTGAAGAATAACATTTAATCTTCACATGATGGGAAATTAATGTTGCACCTCCTTCAAAGGGATACTTATGGCTTCCATTAAAGGGGACATATACCTATAGACTTTTAAAAAATCAATTTTGCTTTTACTTGATTTGTTTTAATTTTTATTTATTTATTTAGTCCAGAGTTATAATACAATTAGCTTCCTCTTAACTAATTTATTGTTCCATTATTATCTTGTTTTTATTATTATTTTATTTTTATATGCTCATTTTAGAATTTAATGAAAAGGTAATATTTAAATATAAATTTAAAAATATTTAAATATAAATTTTATTATTGAAATATTTAAAATCCTAAAAAACAATTTTGAAACTCCATATACGAAACTTGATTTTGCATAAATAAAAATTTCAACTAAATCTAATTTTCTCTAACTAATATTAGTTAAAGTAATTTTTTGTATTTTATTTAAACTATATTACTAAAACTAATGCAAAAAGTCATAATAAAATAATAATAACAAAAATATGACAGTACTATGTTATATATATAATCGCGATACCATACATAACTTAAAATCGTTATAAAACAAAAACTAGTAGATGAACTTCAAAAATTCTTTTTAATTTTGAGTTTAGTTAAAAACAAAAAAGATAAGTGGTTGATTATTGAAAGAGATCGATTATTCACTAAGATACAGCTTTCAGATATACCGCGGCGGAGCTCCGCGCGACTTCAAAGTCACGTGCTCCTCCGCTATGTGAAAAGGGAGAGTCATCACTACAATTTACATATGAAGTGTAAAAACCGTTTTATAGCAAAAAAAATTGAATCGATGTGCTACCGTCAATGTTACATCCGTTGTGACAGGCACATTTTACACCTACATCCCCTTAATAAGGAATGACAAGCAGCTATAATAAGGACAAAGAGCAAAAGGCATGGCTAATTAGCAATGATTACATGAGAGAAAATAGACGAGAAAAGTACAAGGAATTGGGAAAGATATTGAGAAGGAGAAAGAAGTAAGTCTGTTGAGAGGGGGAGATTTTAATGCAAGGACGGGAGAAGGAGGAAAAATAGACGAGAAGGGAGAGTCAGAAAGGTACTCGGAAGATAAAATCATTAATAAACAAGGTGAAGAGTTAATTAGATGGGTAAGAGAAAATGGATTATTTATCCTAAAACCGCTGTGCGCCCGTGCGAACGCTAGTGCGATCAACGCGGCGCCGATATCCGGCAAAAGTATAAGTAACTTGTGCGTGGTAATCGGGTTCGAGTTACCACGTCACAAATGGCGATCCTGCCAGGATAGCGGCGGGAGGAATTTTAAGAGCGAGAAAGAGATGGTGAGTAAAGCCACGAGAAAGACAAGTAAAATTTTAAAATTTTGAAACGCGCCTTTGTTCGTAATCCGGAGTAGGAGCGCGCGTTGTTTACATCGCGCAGCTCGGACATTCCGAGAATTCGTCGGTAGCCGAGCGAGAGAGCGTGAGTGTGTCCGTGTGTGTGACTCGCGGCACGGAGCCGATCGGGGATTTCCCCGTCGCGCGCGACGCAGCGTTCGGAAGGGAGAGCCCTTCCTCGCTCTCGGCAACAAGCCGACTACGCGCGCGTGAACGGAACTCGTCGAGGTTTGCGCGTTTCGACAGCGGAAGGGTCCGGCGTGTCTTTGTCGTACCTCCGACTGGTGTGGTTTCGCGGCAAATTTCTTCGTAGCGAGAACGCGGTTTCGGGTGAACCCAGTAGCGGGTTAGAATTTTTCCGGCGCGAAGAGTGTAGGCTCGGCTGGCAGGGGTGTAGGAGTGGGGAGACGCTCGCTACACCGGCCGAGCTAGCGCGCGCTAGAGATCGAGAGCTGAGGGAGGGATTCCCCGCAGCTCTCTCTTACGCGCGAGAGGTATCGTTGTAGCGCGAAGCAGCGGCGTTTGCTCGCCGAGCAAGTTTAGCCTGCGCTATCAGACAGTGCGCCGGTGCCTACAAATTGTAGGTTATCGCCACTGCGCTGATCCCTCCCACATTTGCGTGCGGATCAGCGGATCATTATTAAATTTTTTTTATATATATATTATTCTATTTAAATTTTCTGATTAGCTGGGAGCTACAAATCGTAGTTGCTCGCTTTTCTGGCGGAAAATATCATTACACGCAGGGCGCTACAAACGGTAGTAGCCCGCTGTTATTTTTCCCGAGAAGCCGGGTACTACAAATTGTAGCTACTCGCTCTCGAGAAGGAGTGCTGTTTGTCGGCCGAGCGCTACGAAGTCGTAGGCGCTCGCCCTCCGCGCCTCAAAATAACAGATGGAGCTGAATCGGGCTCGCCTCTCGTGTACTAAGCACGAGGTGAAGTAGGTCCGGATTCGCCCACCGACGAACAACTCAGTGCTGAGCGTCGCCTGAAATTAGTGCTGGTCAGCATGAGTGAGGGATATGACGCACGGATGCGTGAGATCCTTCGAAATTCGAAGGCAGCGCGCAAAATCCGCGATCAAATCGGGGCGCTGACGATCGAGGAGGTATACGCGCAGCTCACAAAAGTACAGCTGAACCGCCAGGGGTTTGAGTTGGAGCAGAGGGAGCGGCTACTTCGATATAATCTGAAGTTAGCTAATCTGAACTCCGACGTACCCTGGATCGCCAGATACGACGACCAGCCCAACGCGCAGCCGGCAAATAAAGAGTTGGCGGTGCCGTCGATGTGGCGAGCTCGGAGACTGAGCTCCAAATCAGGGTCGGTCGCCGGTAGAGGGGCGGCGAATCCCGGACGCGAGGATGAAGACTTTCCCGACGACCTGACTCTGACAGAGATGGACGTCTTCGGCACAACGGCGGACTCGATACGTCTGCCGAATTCGGGGATTTCGCCGGCTTCCGCCGCAGCTGAAATCTCCACAGCCCCGGGGATAACTGGACTTCAGGCGGCTCCGGTGGGAGGTGGGGGGCTCGGCCGAGGTAGTGCAACTTCTACCCCTCTCAAATTTGAATCAATTCGGGCTCGGGCTGGCCTCCGCGACCGCACCAGATTCCACGCCGTATATGCAGGAGATGTGCTTTCTAATGCAGCGCCTGTATGAGCGGCTGGATCGGGACAATACCCCAGCTCCAGTGGCGTATAATTTGCCAACTGGAGCTGTAGAAAATCCGGTTCCGCCAGCTCCGGCTGTGCCAACAGGGAATCTGTCGAGAGGAACCGTGATGGCGAGCACGTCGCGCACACCAGCTATGGTGATGCCGCGGCTCATCTTCCCCGTTCGAGGCTGCCCAAAAAGCTCGCCCTCGAACGTGGCGGCGCGAAGGAGGCCGGCACCCACTCGATAGGCTGTCAGCCGACTCCAGCTCGGACGACTCGCCGCCTTCTTCGCAAGAATCGAACGTCAGCAGTTATCAGCGTAAAGGTTACCTGCCCGGATCTAACAGAGGGATTCCCGGCACCCTGGGGCACACTGATTTGGTTGTTAATCAGCACCGGCGCGACGCTCCCCCCGATCAGCGTATAGATCAGGGAAACGGGCGGCCGGCCCCAGGATACCTGCCTCGTTGCAGAAAGGCCCTCCAGGAATGGCCGCTTGCTTTCAGCGACGAGAAGGGTAAAGATCCGGAAGACTTTCTGCGGCGGCTGAAGTTTTTCAGAGAGAGCGAGGGATACTCTGATCGAGAGATTCTCCGAGCACTCCCTTGCATTTTCACCAAGTTCGCCAGTTTTTGGCTGGGCACGGTTGGCAGGCTGTGAACGGACTGGAACACGTTCGAACGAATGTTCCGCGAGCAGTTTTGCAGGCCGATCCAAGATCAGGATTGTTTTAATGACCTGCAGAGGAGGCTGCAGCGCAAGAACGAGTCAGCTGCGAAACTCGTTGACCGCTTCAAAGTGCCCCCACCTCAACGACATTAGGAGGAGATGGCCTTTGCGCAGTTACGCGCTGACTATCGGCGATTTATCGCTGTCCGGAAAATTAATAGCCTGGAGGATATCGTCCGTTACGGCAACGAATACGAGTTGCATTTGCAATGGGACAGCCGTCATAAAGACGCTCCCAACCCCGGGGCTACGACGGCTGATAAAAGAGTCAAGATAGCCACGGTGGAGGCTAAGACGAAGAAGAATTCTTCTAAGAAAGAGAAAGTTTCGTCGCTGCCGGCAAAACGCTCCCGGCGGCAGCGCCACAAGAAGCCCTTCGAATCCAGTAACGGCGACGAGGAGATGGCCTTCGTGGGTAATCGCGGCCCGCCGCCCCGGCAGGATGCGAGCCCGCAAGCTCGAGTAGCGGCCGCGCCTTTAGCTGCACGCTATAACCGCGGGCAGGAAGGTCCGCCACTCGGCGCAGCGTGAAGGCAGAGTGGAGCTCCGGAGCACGTGGCACCTCGTAACCTGGCGTGGCAGCCAAATTCAGCGCCAGCGCATGCGCTGCGGAATTCGGCTTCGCCAGTACGGCAGTAAATTCATTGCCGCCGATGGGGCCGCCCAGCCAACGACCTTCGTTGCAGGCGTGGAGTAGGCCGCAGGCGAGTGGGACACGCTCCGGGCGTGCTTCGCTTGTAACGAGCACGACCACCGAGCAAGTGAGTGCCCCGCGCGCGTGTGTTACACGTGCGGGAACATGGGGCACTTCGCTAGTCAGTGCCCGGCACGGGGCGCTCCGACGGCGTGTCAGCTCTGTGACACGCTAGGAGTCAGCCTAAAAACGTGCCCGAACTGCGTTAAGTTCCTACATTTGGTGGAAAACGCCAGGGCGAAGCAGTAGATCCATCCGCTACGCTTCGCCGTCAATTGCTCGAAGAAGCAACTGCGAAAGGATGTGGGGGAAAAGTTCAGAGAGAGAAAAGGGTGAAGAGTGCGGACAAATTACCACCTCACTCGCGCACCGCTAGTGGCCTTGAGCTCACGGACGACGGAGTGTCTGGGGAGAGAGAGCCGACCCGTCCGCAGCAGCTCGGCCCGGCAACGGCCGATATGATCGACCCTCGTACGGCTGGCGTGTAAAGGCAGCAGGTAAACCCGCTCGAAGTCGGTCAAGATACGCCGAGCTCGGACGCGATAGAGGGCAAGGGTGTCTCTCGCTGTCCTGAGCCGCGTAAGACAGATTCGCGGGCCACCGTTGGTGAGTCGCCGACCATCTCGAAAGAGAGGTCAGCAAAACTCCACCGCTTGCGTTACCGTCGAGAAACGCTTGTGAGCCGCAATCGGACACGAACATTCATGGTGAGGCGGAATCCGCAATTAAGGACCATTACATCCCTGCTCCCACCGGATACCGCGGAGTCGATGGTTCCTCGCAGCCCTCGGGCAGCGGGAATCTCCTCCGCGAAGAGTCTGTGATGAACCGTCGTGAGCTGCCA
>JAWWEM010050719.1:0-10820 GCA_035582935.1 Ormyrus thymus
GAAATTTTCGCGTATTTTTAGATCAATATACTTGGTACGCAAACACTGCTAGTATAGTCCATGCACGATGAAAGAGCAGGCATTTAAACTGTACTATATACGAAATCTCCTAGATGTACAACTTTTATAGTAATATCGTATAACGAATATTGTTATAATTCTTTTTAGAATAGTACACATACTAAAATGGTTCCAAAAAATTCGTAATATACAACATTATAAAAATTGTGCTATTTCTGATTGCAGAAGCCGCGCGTTGCAGCGTTCCTCGTATCGCTGCTGGCTATACAGCTGCAAGTCCGCGCTGCGGAGGAAGAAATAACGACGACGTCGACGCAGCCGTCCGCGGCAACAACCTTGGGCACTCTTTTCCGGCAGGCTCGTTCGGAACACTACTACTCGGGCGCGGCCTCGGTTAGCAGGTACGGCGACGAGAGTTTGCCTTTAACAGCTGGAGCTGCCTCCTCGAGGGCAGATCCACTGGAGCAGCGGGACTCTGCATACTACGAGTCCAGATGCATCACCTGCGACCCGAACAAAGCCGCAGTCGCCCCCGCTGATCGAGAGTGAGTTACGAACATTAATTAGTTTAGATGCTTTATGGGGGAATCTCCGAGGCAGAGCATTTTTTTCGAGTCACGATTTTTTCAAGTGGGACGAGTCGATCCTGCCGCGAAATTTATTATGGGATTTGGCGCGTGATTTATATTTGGTTCGTGCTTTTAGAATTTTCTCCGTTAAGGAAAGAAAGCGGTGCTCGTGCAGAAATTTATTGTAATAATTCTCAATTTTCATTGGTATTGCTTGAGCATTTCTAGCCATTAAAAAATTTGAATTCAAAATTTGTCTATGATGGAAATGTAATCAGAACTAGAAAATTTGAATTATTGCATAAAATTGAGCTACGCGAATCTCAAAATTTTTAAACGACGAAGTAATATTATATATTTTCTGCAGCCCTTATCAGGGCCGATGGAGGCAAAGAGGCAAATACGATTATTATGATGAAGAATATGACGAGCGACGGTATCGAGATCGTTACGATGGCTACTACGATCGTGCAAGAGCTCCAGCTCCAGCTTATGACTATGATCGGTACGATCCTTACGGAAGAAACGAGCTTTTCAGACCATCAACTTACGACAATAGGTAATTTGATAATAAAAGAAAAATATCATTTAAAATGACAAAGAAATAAGTTGTGTACTTTGACTTAGGTACGATCCCTACGAGCGCGACCGTTACTACGGTCGTCCAGTCGAGCGTCCCGTTGAGCGTCCCGTCGATCGTCCCCTGGTGGATCGACCGCTGGACCGACCAGTCGATCGCCCGGTTGATCGACCTTTGCTCGAGCGGCCTTACGACCGCAGCTACGAACGCGGCAACGGCTACGACAACTTGGATCAACGCTATCCTTACGACGAGCGCTACGATCGCTATGGACCGCCGAGGAGGCAGCCCTATGACGATTACGGACCACCGAGGTACGATCGGTACAATGCCAATCGCAACTACGGACGGTATGATCCGAGATACGATCGTTACGATCCTTACGACAGAAGTGGATACAGGAGGCCCGCCTACGATGACAGGTAATTGAGTTATTTTTCTCGCGCAATTCTCTCACGTAAGCACAGTAGGTACTTGAAAATGCTTTTCACCTCAGGTACGAGCGTTTCGGTGGCGGAAGACCGCCGGCATCGGATTCTCGAGGATACTACCCAGGAGGAGCGGCCGGTGGCTGGCCAGCTCCTGGCGCAGCTGATCGACCGGCATATGCCAGCGCCTGGAACTACGCCGGAGGCAACCGCGATAGCTGGAGAGATGTAAATCGAGACCGCGATCGAGATCGTGACCGCGATCGGGACCGTGATGGAGCGTGAGTAGATACTTTTTTTTACTTTACGATAAAATAGCTTTTTTCTAGCTTAAATATTCGCTTGGAAAAACTTAGATTTGCCTTATTCTTTTTAACTGTCACTTTAAAAAGTGAATCTTGCAATTTGGCCTTCCCTCATTTTTGTTTAGCTCGAAATAATCGCTTCGTAAAGAAAAGGTAAAGCTGTCGTCCAATTGAAAAGTCCCCGATTATCTTGTAGAACGTAGATTTGAAGAGAGGCTTTTTTCCGAAGCTGAAGGGTCCTGTTTCCTTTTGGTCGGCAGGTTCTATCGGCCGCGGGATTACTTTTACGACAGCACGGCGGCTCCAGGCGGCTCGCGCGGCACCAGCTATCTCTACGATCGGCCCGAGTCCTCGACGAAGCCCGACGCCGATCGCGACAAGCCCACCAATTCGCCCCAGACTCAAGACGCCAACAAGACCTACAAGGATTAGGTCAGGACTCCAGAATGCCGCCGCGGCTGCCTCCTATCGATCGATCTCTCAGAATTTCAAGGATTGCTGATTGCTCGCTCTCGAATTAGTCAACTTTTTTCAAGTGCGCTCTTACCTTTTTTACTTGCTACAAAAGAATTTAAACGCTTCCAAAGTACTGAAAATCTAATGAAGATTTAAATGAAAACTTTTGGATAAAATTTCAATGAAGCCACCTCTAATTAAAACTTTACGCAGGGAATTTAGAGAGATAATGTGGTGATCCGATAGGTTATCTATTAATACGATTGACTATTCATCGAGTTTAATTGTAATCAACAGTCGGTGTCTGTTATGTGTCCGCGTACCGATGTCTAGACTTTTGCGATTTACTTGAGTGTGTAATGTCTTTTTCACGTGATACTCTATGAGATTTTACATAATGTTTATTCTTACTTTACACAGATATAAGTGAATACTCATTACACAGATATAAAATGAATTTTTCAACAATCCCACTGTTTGTAAATATATGTGTTAGTGGTAAATTTTAATCCATATCTAGCAGTTGGTATTATACATATAGAATATTTCGAATTGATATTCAAGCAAATTGCAAAACGTGGAGAACAAGTTTTATTGAATTAATTGTACATGAAAGGTTGTATGACTGACTCATATAATTTGTATTCAATTATACAAAAATTGGAGTTACTTTATAATTCGTATGCGATTTTTATTTTTTTTTTAACTAATACTTTGGCCTTACATCATAAAATAAACTTTTTCTTAGTAATGCATAATTTTAAGAAAAAAAGTGTTGAATTATTTTTCCACGGATTCATGAGTAGTTTAAAAGTGACAATATTCTATATCTAAGTGCACAATCAAAAAAAAATATATAAATTTGTAATCTTTATTTTATACAAGTAAAATTTTCGACTTAGTTACGTAAAATATTTACATTGAGTTATCAATTAATAATTCACATGTAACAAGCGTTAAAAGATTTAATTATTAAATTTATCAAAAATCATAATCCGAAACTCGTAATATTTACTTTACATTAAATACTCATTGTTAATATAAAATAGTGATAATTTACTATTAAAGAGATGTGCGTTTATATACATGATTCAATAATCATAATAATAATAAATTATTTATAATTTCTCATGTACTTAATGAAAGGTTATTTTTTATATTTGATATTACTCTTTGATGTAAGGAAACTTTGATATGATGGAATAAATTATTCAAGATTAGTTCATGCTGTTTTTCTTATCCTTTTATTAATCGATGTCATTTTGATTTATTGATTAATTCAATATTGTTCTGCAATTATTATGTAAATTGCATGTAAGTACTTACACTCAATGTGTAGACTTCAATTTTTCATATCCTGATGGATTATAGCACTCAACTAAACCGTGCATAAAGCATGTGTTTTATACTTTGCAGCCATGATCAATCGAATCAACTTTGTGCACTAAGTTTCAAAAAAGTAGATCCTATATTCTTTTTTTTATAGAATTTATTTTATCCACATCCTTGGAGAGAAACAGATTTTCTTTTGTTAAATAACAAAACAAAACGCTGCGTAATAAAGATTTCCTTTTGAGATAAGTAGTTAATAATGCAAGAGTGTGGAGGATTAATCTTTTTAAAAAAAATGTATTAAGCTTTTTGAAATAAAAATCAATGTAAAGTAACTTACAGGATTAAAATAACAAGTTCAACAACTCGGATTTGCGCGAATTCATTATGTGCAAAAAAGAGTCAAATGGGCAAATTAATCCATTTACCGAAGAAGAATTTATACACTTAAGCTCAGTGTAGAAAAGTTTTCTGCACGGGGCTTTCTGCCAGAAAGCAGGTGAAAAGAGAAAAAAGCGAGAAAGCGTAAAAAGATCAGGAACAGCAAATATCAAGCCAGTAAGCAGGGTGAAACGCTACTAAGGAGGGAAAGGTACATTCGAAAGTTGTCTGAAATTTATGCTTTTAGTTGGATCGATAGTATTGCGAAACATTGATTTACATTGAGCAATGCTGTCGCTGCATTTTTACGCGTGCTCTTGAAACTTAAATTTGTGACTCTTATACTATTATTTGAGCCAAGCGGCCAGTAGGTTAACAGAACTGCGAAATTAGTTTGAAACTTTTTTCACCCTCCGCCATCCCGGGGGCTCGGAAAGGGATAAAAACTTACTGTTTGCTTTTCTGTAAACTTTCACAGAATTGAATATTTTGTAGGATTGATCTTTTCCCATTTTATACTGCCATTTGATTTAATAAATACTGCTTAATTTTTTCATCTACATTTTATTGTTGAGATGTGGAGAAAAATTCTGAAAGTTTATTTTTTTCAACATAAATCGTTCCTAAATGCTAATTAGACTTATTAAAGGCCACCAATTTGTGACATTCCACTTGAATCTGTTTTCTTGAAATCGTATGTGTGATTTACGCTTGACCCAAAATTATTTTAAAATTATTTTTTTCATAATGCATATTTTGAAAATGCATAAAAGTCAGTACCGAAAAAAGAGAGAGCCCGTCGATAATTTGGGACAGTAGAAGATAGCCAAGGCGAGAGATTGAAATAGGCGAAGGATTGAGAATCCTTGCATGCAAATATTCGCGGAGATCATGCTTATCCCCTCCCGCGCCTCTACAACTCGGTATTAAATCGACGAACGGCCATCGAGAAGTCGGCATTTGAAATAGGGATGGCGCTAGTATTTGCACGGATAATAAAGCCCCGAAGGTGGCAGGACCTTCAGGTGCTTTCAGCAAAATCTGGCTATAATTTTGCGGCTTTCGCCGATCCCATTTTATCCTTTTCGGGGCTATAGCCTTTTCCTATCCTCCCGGCGGTTTAATATTTTCAAGCATATTAGTTTTTCTAATTTTCGGAGCAAATAATAGTGCCTTCGACGAATCCGCGCAGTGCACGTGGCGACTCGGAAGCGAATTTTGGCAAGAACTTGCTTGGTTTTTAGCACGCAGAACGAGGAGGCAACAGAAGTGCTCAGTCTCTCTTGGCATATCCATACAAGTCAGAAACTCGTAATCCAAGAGCTAGGGCTCAGTCTTTCCGCGGAGAGGGCTGCGCGCGAGTGATTATCAGCGTTGATTACGAATTCAGCTCTGATTGCGAGCCCGCCGAGACGAGGAGGGCCTCCTTATCCGAAAGGCGTCGAGGACGATTTCACCCGAGCGCCGTCTTGCTTCATCCGAACTCTCGAGGGGCACAAAGGCAGGAAAGAACGAGAGGCCACGGCCAATCAAGCCGATCGGCCCCATCATAAAATGCGGAATTGAGCCATCTAAATGCTAATGCGAAGGAGCTTCAGCTGGCCCTCCGGTTGCTGCTTGCAGAATTTTATGAATTGCCACGCAGTTGCACTTCTATTGCTGTAGTGGCGGCGCGTAATGGAAATCGATGGCGAGTAAAATCTAACGAATGAGAAAAGTTTCAATATTTCCTCCCTCGAAAACAAAAGCCACGAGCTTCTTCGAAATATTTTCTAAATTCAAACTCAGCTGCGCGCACTCTCCAAATTCTGGAATTCGGGGCCAATCGAAGCTCCAAAGTATAAAGTCACCCCGTCCGTATCGAAATTCAGACAAAAGCAGACTGATCGCGTAACTCAGGCACGTATATCGGTGCACTTGTGTCTTCCCAGCGGGATATAAGAGGCGTGCGGCTCCGGATATGCATTTCCTGGGGAGCTTCACGCACGGCGGCCGCTGTTTGCATATCGACTCTTGCAACTTTTGCGCGCGATGCCTCGAGAAAGATAGCTTGCCTGCGCAGGAATATTTGGCGCTCGCTCTCCGCCGGCCGTTGCGCAATCCCCGCTTTTTCCTTTTCCCCGTTGCTTTGCCGCGGATTTTTACTAAATCATGTCTCCCTTTAACGGGGAGCTCGCCCCTGCATACGTACTTTCGCTCGTGCACCGCTGCGGCTCAGGTGAGGGTCGGCCGCGGCGCCTGCGAGCGCCCAAATCACCTTAGCTAGGAACGACACGTATCGCGCCTTTATTCCTTATAATGATAGGAATATCTATATGCACACGACTTTGCTTATTACAATGAAATGAATATTCAACGCGGTTTTATATGTTGTAATTGAATAGCAAGCTTTAAAAGATGCATCGTAAAAGTGAACTAATCTGGAGTTTCGACTGAAGTCAGCTGCAGTAATTGGGTCAGCCAAATCCGGGGGGCTGCAACAGAAGAGAAACGCAAGCAAAACTTGATATCTCGCTGAGCGTCTGTATCTGTACAGGTGTGCTTACGAACAATCGATGAATCGGGGAAAGTTCGCCGCCGCGAAACTCCTTATACGCCCCGATAGCTTCAATGTAGAGGCGAACGACTAATACTCGCGCCACCTAAATCAGCCGTAATGAGAACGGAGATGCCGCCGCCGATAATCTACTTAGATTGCAGAGGTGTCTGCAACTTATGCGGCAGGTGGATTTCCTGCGCGGACATCAACAGCGTCAGAGCCCATAATTAATGTTATTATTAAGATAGTGTTTCTTTGCATCTTATTTTCGGAGAATTCCATCCAGTTAAATATAGAGAGATTTTGTTATCGCTCGCAACGAAGAACGCCATTCTAGAAATTATCCATGACCGTCTAACTTAGTAGCCTAACTTGGCTAAGTTAATGACCTTACGACGTCTATTGCAAATCGAATCTATGGAAGTGAATTCCTCGGCCGTGCTCCGCTGCAGTTCCTCCATTCATCTAATCATCAGCGTATTATCTGCTGCAGCGACGATGTCGACTCATTCGTCGATTTATCACTGCCGCAGCGAGCCGCTTTTCGCACCTTCTTCTCCTCTCCATTCTGAATCCTGCAGGCGCACATCGATAATGTACTTCCTTATACGGAAGCTGATCTTTTGGTTAATGTATTATTCTCTTAATTTACTTTACTCGTTTGGGAATTTCGTATTAAGCAAGCGAGTTTTGAACGAGTAGCGGTATATCTGAGACGAAACCGCAGTAAAGTAATAAAAGAATCGGCGCTCCAATCGCAGACGACTGAATTATTTAATCGCTGAAAGTTGGCCAGTCCAGTGACTGAGCGAAGTTTGCAAAATGACATCGGCAGCTTTTTCCTGTGGCTGCACTTCCAAAATACCATATCTAATTGAGAAAGTTAAAACAGAGCGGCGGAATGGTCCGTCTCCGTCTCCGTCTCCTTGAGAGGTTGGCTTCCTGTCGATAAGACGCGGCTGTCAGGGCGCTGGATGTATAAGCAAGCCGCGCCAATTAAACTTGCCCCCCTTCCCTCTCCCCCATCTTGCACTTTACACACAGGATATCGAGGCGGTGCGGCCAGTGTCTTCTTCGAGGGCGCAGCCGCCGCTCCTCCAAACTTGCCCGGCGAACTTTCGGACTTTGGAGGTGCGAGAGTCGCAGCTGCGAGGATCGATTACCAAGGCGGATGACCCCTTCGAGAGCCTGGCCCGGCTCTTCCAGCGCCGAGGCTTCATTCAATTAACGAACCCGGGAAAAACCTAGAGATGCAGCTGCGAGATATTGGCTTTTAAATTAATCAAGTCGCTTTGCGAGAGGATTCGCGAACGGCCCCGATTCGACTGTTTCATAATCTATTGTAGCGTATTATTTCAAGCTTTTAACGCTTTTACATCCAAACTTTTTTCGGCCTTTTTCCGCAGAACGGATTCCGCAGGACAGAATTAAGGGGCTTAATTTCATCATTAAAACAGCTTACAGATCTCGCTATTAATTGTGTCTTCTCTTATTAATAAGAGAGTACAATGGCAAATTTTTTATTTAGTATTTTTTACTTTGATAATAGTGTTTGATGGGGCTCAAATGATCACCCCGAAGAATTTTTAAAAATTTCTTTATTTGTTTGCCAACGTTTCGACGCTCATCGTAGCGTCTTTATCAAGGCTTATTAATTCTTACGAGGATAATAGTTTTGCGACAGCAAGTGCCTGGTCTAAACTAAAAAACTGAGTTTTGCCCAAGCTGACAAGTCAACTACCATTATTATCAAAAAGACAACCGTACGTTCGAGTCTTCCAGGGAAACTTCTTTTTACTTTACTTTTTATTACACGGCTTTTTACTATGAATGAATATTTATAAGTTTAAAAAACGGCGTTCATTTTTTTATCGTATTTAAAGTACAAAAAGTACTTCTGACAAAAGCGTATTTATCAAGCTTGCACTTTTTATAACGTAAAAAGTTTTTACGTTTATAAGGCAAACGTGAATTTTTTTTTATCATAAATGCTTATTTTTAAAAGAAAATTCGCCTCTCTTGCCATTAAAACTAGATTTTTTTAAAAGGAAAATTGATTTTTACAAATGTAGCCTGGACCATTAACGTTTAACAAGTAGGGAAGAAGGAAAAACTTGTTTTCTAAAGAAAATGTTGAAAATCCCTAATAAGCCGTAATAGCGCCGACAATAATCCATAAAGCAATTTCAATAAGTCTCGCAAAGTACAGTGTCATAAAGCTGGCTTCGGCCTACCTCTTTACAGACGAAAATCCAATTTTTCCTCGTGCCCTCATAAACACGAAAAATACCACCTCGTTACGGAGCCCGAACGACATAAAAGAGGGCAGCGGCGCGACATTACCGGTGCCAATTACAACGATATCGCGCGTATAATCGCGCGTGCGCGAAAAAAACGCTTAATCCAAGGGTATATACACGCTTGCGCGCAGCAGACATTAAAAGCCTTGTTATCGATAAAGAATTTATGGGGCATCTCCAGCTGCGCCTCTCCGTCATCGTTCAGGGAGAGCATAATACGCTTCCGGCGCAGGCCGAACGTTTATCGCCCGGAGGGCTCAAGTCCGGTTTTTTCGAGAGAAAGAGAGAGAGAGAGAGAGAGAGAGAGAGAGAGCGAAAAAGGAGGAGCTGCGCGCGAGTTTTATGTCGTGAGAGTGTGTAACTAACGTCTACTTCTATTTATGTAACGCTCTTGGAATTTATGGACTTGGCCAGTTTCGCTGCAGGCTACGAGATGAACTGTGATCCTGGCCGCCTTCAATTTCGTCATTTTTTATCACTGGATTTTTAATAGCTTCATCCAGTAAATTAATTTAAAAAAATATGTCTTGTAGAATTCTTTTGCCTTGCAGGAAATTTCCCGAAAAATATTTCGATTATTTCAGAATCGATAAGTTTACTTTATCGAGGTCCACGAGATAAATGATAAGGGAATGGGAACATAAAATCTACGTAATTTCCGAAAACGAGCCTCTTACTTTAAACGCTTCGCACATGGAATGTGCCCATAAAACGCGCAAAAAATAGTCCTTTAGCTTTGGCCGTTATTCTGCCCCCTAAATCTAAGCGCAGCTTCATTGCTCCCGCACAACTGAAATTTGTTTTGTAATTCTGAAAAAATTAACAAGCCGTTCATGTTTTTAATAAAATGTGTGCGTTTCCATCGTTCTTGGTAGTTGACGGACTCGGTACATTCTCCCATAGCCGGAAGTTCCAAATGAAGCGATCCATATTTCTTAGCAGGCCCTGGCTCGCCTCCAACAGCCCTACGTAGGTTCCATCTTTTGAAAAAGAGCTTTTGCAAAGAAACAGCAGATTAGCATAAATTTCGATCCGGCTCTCATACATTCGTGGAGGCGCGGCGATACTTACGAGCGAAGACACGTCACGTACACATCGCTCAGACGTGCGGGGGAGGTGGGATAAGCCGCGGCACGCGGTTTTACGGTGCTGTAAAACTGTGCGCCGGCCGCGAGCATTTCGCAGTATTGCACTTTCCCAATGCTTTGTACACGTATACAGCCGAGGCAGCGCGCATGCTCATAATAGATTTTATATAAAAACTTTTAATTTACGATCGCCCGTAAAAGACACGGTAGATAAGACTTGGTCTGCCCGGCTGAAAACCAGCCGAGGATCAGGCTGACGACTTCCTCGCCTCTTCCTTTTTTCAACTCTTTTGTCTTCAAAGAGTTTTATTCTTTCCTTCCTTCATTCTCTTCGTTCTTCTTTTACTTTTGGCCGCTGACTTTTTGCCTGAGCTGCTTTTTATGTCTTCTCCGGCGAGTATCTTCTTTTGCACATTTTTCGTTAACCGCTTTAATGTCTAAATGGGAAAAGTAATTATTAACTAGTAAATCTTAATCGATAATATGTTATATCGATGTGATGGTGGTTTTTGTCTTTACCGCATTTAAAATTTCAAATATCGATTGAAAAAAATAAATTGAAAACAATTTTCATTTCAGCTAGATAAACTTTAAATTTATTACGCTACGTCGACAAACACTTGCAATTACGTAAACTCGCATACGCATATTTAATCAGGACTACTCTGAGTCTCCGTCTTCCATGCCTACACCGCGAGAAGTTGCTCGAGCCACATCGGCCAACTTCGGCCCGTCTCGGCTTCGTATCGACGGCGCACAGCTGCTGTTCTCTTTACGCAAGTAAAAGCATCAATGAAAAAAATAAATTGCGCGAAAACTTG
>JAWWEM010050720.1:0-10820 GCA_035582935.1 Ormyrus thymus
AAAATTTATTGTAAAAAACTTTCTCTTGCAAATACATAACACAATAATTCCAACACGCAGCTCTAATCCAAACACCTGGCAATTTAGCGAATCCGTCCCCGCGAAACAGCTTTCAAGCAAATTATGGACAATTCGCTATTGTCCTCGAGGCGCCGAAAGAATGCCCGACGAGCCAATGAGAGCGTCGGTGCATAGGAAAAAGGCAACGAGGCGACGTTTGTATGCCGTTTACCCGGTTCGCGCGCGTGCGAAGCGACTGTTAGCTGTTCGACGAAGCATCGATTTTACGTCTCTTCTGCGGCGGCACGTTAACTTATCCGACTTTCAGCACTCGCGTGATCGTAAAAAAGGGACGGAGATGAGACGTGCTTTAAAAGGCGCTCGCCCAGGTGCCGAGTGCACGTGCTGTTGCCGGCGCTTTTAATCCGCGGTGGAATCGTTCTGGGGAGAAATTTTCTCGCAAAGGTGGGAAGAAACGTTTTTTGGAGACTTGCATTTGTAAGGGAGGTTCAGAGTTATTACGTAGTAAATATTTCACACTGCTTCTTAATGAATAGTTTTAAAATAAATTCTAAATTATTTTAGTTTATTATTCGTATGATAATTGAAGAGCCATAAACTTTTAAAAATTATTATTTCAGTTGTAACAAAAACGGCGCAGAAAAAGCTAAAATAGTCGTTGGAACCCGCTTTTCTATCTCCTCAATTTCTCATTCTTCAGCGCCTGCAAATGCAAGGAATCACGCAGAGTTGATGCCAGACATCTTCGCACAATAATTGCTTACTGTTTTATGTTCTCTTAGAAATGATTTTTTACGCGGGACAAAGATTGATGACACATTTTTACACTTGGCTTATTACACGATTATCATCGACTGCTCTATTTATATAATCAATCGCCGCGAATGAGGCGCTTTTCGTTTTCATATTTATCATAGTTTATTTATGAAAGACGAATGATGGATTTGTGGTTTATACACCCACTGCTGAGGTTTTGTTTACAGAGTGAGAAATTTTACCCCCTACGTTTTGCTGCTGCTTGTCGATTTATTACTCAATCGCATTATGAAAACTTTAAACGCTTAAAGAAACTTTTAAATTTTCTATTTTTTTACATATTTAATTGAATTAATATCGTAAACTAGTAATACATGCAATTCTGAAAAGTTAGTTAGAGCTCGTTAAACATGACTACATAACCTTTGTTTAATCTTCCTTTGATTCCTCGGCGGATTAATGAATATTTAATTTACATTTCTTTAAGAAAATTTATCTTTATTATCGTTGGTATTTTTCTCAATATTTCCTTAAGGTATATAAACATGTACATAAACACCCGACAAGTCCGGTGAAGCTTTCAAGTTACTTTCTGTCCTCTATTTAGGACAGCTAGTCCTCTAGGGGCTAAGAGTAGGCTCGAATCATATGTATATTTTTTTGTTGCAATATTCCTTCCAGATTCTTTAAAAGCTTTATTTACCATTGTGAACTTTTTAACACTATTTATTTTATTATTCAAGAGAAATCCTCAATAAACGAAATAAACCTGAAACATTAATTCGAAGCAGAACCAAAAAGGTGAGCCAGAGACAGTAGAAGAAGAAGACAGACCATTTTTACTGCACGTTCCATCTTAATAGGTTTTTGCGGCATTGCGAGCGGGCTTTTTGCCGCCCCTAAAATATGAAGAAGTCACGTGGTCGGAACAAAGAGCCGCACCAAGGAGACGAAGCGACAACACTTTGTTTTCCTCCCCCGCTTTTTTCCCTCTGTACTCGAATGGACTTGTACTTGCAAACGTCGTCGCTGCGTAACTACACGAGTCTGTGACCGTGCAAATGTGTTAGGCTGATGAATCGTCCAGATTGCCGCTGCTTCTTAGCATTTGATGATGTGACATTTTTAGTGCTAATGAGGAAATGTAATGTTTTATCTTGAAGTTATTCAGCTTAGATGATAATTTAACTGGTGATGGAGAATGTTAAGTTGAGGACATCATTTTTTAAAATATGTGAATAATATGTTGCACTTAACGAAAAATAATTAGATAGTTTCAAGCGAAGTAAAATAAGCACCATGTACGTAATATTTCATATAAAATCTGCGATTCTTTGAGAAAGACTTGATGAGAGTAACTAAATCAGCTTTTCTTTTAAGATTTTAATTCAATTTTGTAATGTTATATTCAACTGGAAAATATAAAATGGAGAAAAATAAAAACTGTCGCGTAACGAAATTTTTGTTCCAAAACAGGTGCATTTTATCAAATATACAATGTTCTTTTTGTATCGTGTCCTAATTCGCAGGACGAGATTAAAGTGTCCAGAAATTCACTTTTTTCGCAACGCCATATAATAACTGCTGAGTGCAATATAAAACTAAGCCCCCAGTAAAAAGTTCTGTCAGCATTTTTGCTTTTTACAGCCAACAAGAAGAGTTCAAATTCCAGAATCAATTTTCCTATGAAAACCACAAACAATTTCTTTGTATTAAGCTTAAAAACCATAATTTAACTACAAACCTATTTGAAAAAGACAAATTTTTCTTCTATCAATTGATTGTCGAAGATAAGATCACCAAAATTTATACAACAAAAAGATCGAAAAGTGACGAAAGCAGACAAATTTTTCGCGATTTAAGTACACATTATCCAAAACAATTATCCGCATAAATTATAAAGTGAAATTTCTCTTCGCAGCGGGAAGCAGAAAAATTCCCGAATCAATTCGCTAATTAAAGCCACAAATATACCCACTCCATTTACAACTCGCTCGAGCAGCTCGATGAATTATAGCTTCCCCAAAAATGTAAACACCTCGCGATTAACGATGGCGGCAATAAAGCCATAACGCGAGCGAATGTTTTATTCAGCAGGCGGCGGCGGCGCAACAAAAATGAATTCGCTTTGCCGGCGTGGAGGCAAAAAGTCGCGGTAATAAAGGGAATTAGCACAGAAGAAGACGGGAGCGCGCGCACCGCATTAAATTCAACGTGCGTCCATATACGTAAGGACATTTGCGAGCGCGCGGGGGAGCCAATTCATTTTTTATTGCCGTAATGCGCTGCGGCACTGTGTGTGTGTGTGTGTGCGTGCGTGTGTGTCTTTGTACGACAAAATCCGACTGGGACGTCAGCGACAGATGCGCTGCGCAGCCAATTAACGCTGCGTGTTTTTTTGCAACGTATCGTCGAGGGCTACTCTGCGTTTATGGGACTCTCGACGACGCTTACTACTTGTTACCTTATTGATCCTCTTTTGCGACTCGTTAGAATGAGATTTCTATTGTTTTAACGTTTGCAGTGTGTTTACTTTAGTTTCGCGTAGAGTTTTTGTGTTGCTTTATGTATGTCTCAATTATTTTTCCTAAATTTTTTGTACTCTATCTAAATTAGCTATATTTTACAAAATAAATAACTGCAGAATGAATTTTTTAATTTTTAGAGACAAAAAATTGAATTAAATTTTAGGTACAGTAAAACCTAGAATTCTCACCGATTTTGATAGAGTAAAATAGAATCAATTAAAATCAGACGTAAAAGCTATCGGATAGTCGTCAATTATTAGATATTTCAAGAGCGGCAAATTATTTTAATTGATCGGAAAGTAATTTATTTCGGCGAGAAGGAATCCAATTAGTCGGTTAAAATGTGTTACACAATTGCACGGGCGAGCGATCGCTGACGAGGTATATCCTGATTCTGACGCGCGCTTGAAATTTCACTTTTAATGCGGTTGACACTTTCCCCTCATTAAGGCTCCCGGATAATGAGTGTCAAATCTGTGACAACTTCGACGATCGGCTTTGAATTAAACTCGCGGCTTTTATCCTTTCGTTTATCACCGACTGCCACTTTGGATAGAGCAAAGGAAAATTCAAGGAAGTTAGCTGAGAAACTCCCTGAACATTATTCATTTTTCCGTTTAAATTTCTAATTTACAGATTTATAATTAAAATTATTTGGAAATCATTTTTATGAAAATGTTTAACTTTATCAAAGAAAGTTTTATTTTGGCTTTCTATTTAAGCTTCTAAGAAGTATTGAGAAAACGTATATATTATTTCTATTAGAGTAACCTGAAAACTGAATGTCTTTGCTCGTTCAGAAATAATTAAAGAGCAGTTTCGAGAAAGATTGCCAATTGCTTATACAAGTGAATCACATTATTTTTAAATGAAAGCGGATTCGGCGTAAAAGCACTTGCATAAAACACGTCAAGCTTAGTTAAAAAAAAATTTTTTGATAAATAATATTATTAACAAAAACATTAATTGACCTAAACATGATAAATTGTACATAACATAAGTGACTCCTAAAACATACCCAAAACCCTGATATAACAGACAAGCAGGTTAAGAAACATATTATCGCAAAGAACATTATCGCGCATTCCAATCAAAAAAAAAATCGAATTCCGTCCTTACGCGAAGTAATCGCGCGCTCTCCTCCAGCCTAAATCCCCAAAAAGCAAGTCAGCAGCGGACTCGGGCGATTGATCGGGGCTTTTATGCGGGCGACAACCGCCTCGTCGCCGCTCGCGAGTCGACGATTTACCGACCGGAGACGACGCGGCGACGACGACAGCCGGCTGCATATCGCCCCGGCCGCGATTTATGTCGCGCGACTCTGAGCTCTTTTGCCTCCCCCGGAATCGCTGCGGCGCCCGTTCTTTTCTAGAGTCCACCGGGCAAAACTGGGTTTCGGCGGGGAACGACGATCGGCCCGGCTTACGTAAGGGATGATTGAAGGACTCCCGCCATTCGGTTTCGTAACTTTGCGAATTCGCGCATGAGGAAAGGAATTGTTGTTTTGAGGAATTTTGAGCTTTAGAGCTTGTAAGAACAATTTTTGAAAGTCTCTTGAATCTTTATTTATTTATAAAAATGAAATATTACAAAAAGGGTTTAAATATGAACACTCGTCAAAAAAAATATTGCGTATTTAATTAAGGAGATTTAGAATAAAACTACCGATCACTGCTGTTCAATGATTTTTATTGAAACACAATATTGTCGACGTTTCGACTTGTCCTACTTCATCTTTTGGATCAACTATACTGTGAAACAAAACGTTAAATTTAATGCATGTGCTGGAAGTTTATTTTACATTAATTTTAATATACATGTGCGAAATTCAATGCAAATACATTAATTTTAAGGCATTGAACTGGAAGTTTATTTCATTTCTTTTTACAGTGTATATATTTCGCATTCGCAATATAAATAATATATTATTATCAGAAATGTGCTGATGCCGCTCAAGTAAATATGCCAGCAGTTGTTGCTGCCACCACGCGAATGCATTTACGACAATAATGTCCTTCCGTGTGCGCGGAATAATTTCGCGCGACGAATCAATCCGATTTCGGTATATAATATGCGCGATGCTCTATACAGACCTCGGGCTGCAACGTGCGCATGCGAACTTGGGACTGCAGCAGCAGCGGCGGCGGCGGCGGCGGCAGGGAAACAAACTTTTCGCCCACTGCAGTAAAGGGATATCTCGAGTGTCGGAAACTTTGCCTTCGAGCTAGTCCGCTCACTTGTCGTGGGGTTTATCTCCATCAACTGCGATATTGAAAAATTTCTGTGGGCCGTTGTTGCTGTGCGCGCTGCTCCGCAACTCGGCGCACATCCCGATTTATGTATGCGCGGGGTTCGAGGCGAAATTGTTATGGTTATTTAGTTTTTGGGATATATCGAGCAGTTTTTATTGAAATCTTACACAACTTTTCAGATTGAACGTTTTTTTTAGCTGAAGCTTTGAATGCTTTTAAACTGTTCGGTATTTCTAGCAAAATTATTAAAAGACGCCATTGATTTTTTGTTGAAGAAGAAATCAAATTAGCGACAATGAATTGAAATCTTTATACGTATACTCATTTCTACGGAAAGCAGGAGAAAAATTTGAAAAAAAAACAGAAATTTTATTTGACTCTTCGAAACTCAATTTTCTACGATCTAAATGAACCTCATTCGAAAATGTAAAGTTCAATGCTAAACTTTTCCAATCCCATTTCCAATCAAAATTTAGTACAACATTGGATTGGTTTAGTTTACAGCTGCTCTATTTGAGCTAACTTGATGATTTAATCATTCGAACTTCCAATTAATGAAGGAAACTTCAATGTGCCGCAGGGCTCACGCCAAAAATCTCGAAAAATTTGTCAAAAATCGTCTGAAACTCTTTCAAAATAAGAAGAGAGCCTCATTCACCGCGCTCGAATCCGTCTTAAAGAAAACTCAGAAACCGTCGCCGGAGATTAAAATTTAGCGAATCCTCCGACGGGCGAAGCATATAACGGCCGGGGCGATATGGATTTTACGAGTGCATGTAGCTAGAATTCCAGAGGCGCATATGCAGTAAAATAGGCTTAGAGCTGAGCCGTCGGAATATACGTACGCGGCTGCATTTTTCACGCGCGCCTGCAACTGTAAGGCGGGCGCGTCGAGGATTTTTCGCTTCAGGTGGAAATTGAATGTAAAAAGCGAGGGACCCGCATTGATTTTTGCTCAAGTTTTTAGAATTCGACATTCGTTTTTATTTTATAAGAGCGCGAAAAATGTTAAATTTATCAAAGCGCGACCCGCGAATGAATAATGTTATTTTACAAATTTGTTAGAAATCGAAATTTATTCAGAAAATGAAAATTCGAGAATTGAGAGGCATAATTTAGAAATAATGAGACTCTTATAAATTTTTATATTATTGTCCATAATTCGATTATCACTTTTTGCCAGTAAAACTCCGAGTGATTGATACTCGAGTAGCCTCGCGTTGCGACCTTTATTTTCACGTAGGCGATGCTTCGATCAGATTTCGAGCGTTCTAAGCGCCGTATATACGTGTATGTACAATTACTTGGAGTTACCCAGCTAACAAACTGTTCTTCACTCGAAATAATCAAATTTCGCCTGAGAATACTCGGCGAAACTTTCTCTTAACCTTCGTGTTATTTGGACAGTTAACTTTACGCTTTTAAGAAATTACCCTTCCTACTTCAATTTATCCCGTTTCCCTTCTTTTCGAAAATAGTGCAGTTCGTTCTTTCTTCGAATTTCGAACGGGTATAATTAAAATGAAAAAAATATGTTGATTAACAACTTGTAATGTAAACGTTACCAACATGTTTTATGGCCTTATAAGATACAAATCACAACAGACTCGTTTTCTTAAATAAGACTTTCTCATAACATAAATCAAAAAACTATACCCACAATAACTGTTTCGCACAGCTACACGTTGCAGTCGGCACTACACCGAAAGTGAGCCCCGATCCCCCAAAGAATCCTCCGATCCATCTCGAAAAGAGCCTTGATCCAGTCCGCCTCGTATCCTCAGGATATCGCCCTCGAACTTGACCCCTCCGCGCTCGGAATAAAGCAATCCGGCCGCGGTGCATGTGCGTCCGACGTTACGTCTCGGCACGTATTATGCGGCCGCGCGGTCTTCCACGTGCTCCGCCATCGGGAGCCGAGATATGCGCATAGCAGATGTACGAACTCGCGTAACTGCGCGTGTAAACGCACCGACTCCCGTGTTTCTCCCCCCGCGCGCCTCCGCGTGCAGATGTATGGAATTGCTGCTGATGTGTGGGTGTCGCGCGCAGCGCTGCCGGGAATGTACAGCTCGGCTGGAAGCATCCTGTTGTTTGACCGTGTGGCGTGGCGGTGGTTTGACTTGTGGATTCGGATTTAGCTTATTAAGTCGGAAATTGTTTCAGGCTTTACTCTCGATTGCAGATTTTATTTCGTTTTGGATATTTTGTAGCGGTGCCTAAGTATTGAAAATGCCTTTAGACTGCAACTCGCTGATGATTTTAATTAAGGTTTTACGCGGTCTTCATATCTCACTCGAAACTTAAGGAGCAGTAAAGTTTTCCACATTTTAGTGAATGATACTAGAATGACAGATGAATCCACGCACTTGAATTAGAAGCGTGTTACATAGTAAGTGTTGAAACTATGCAGAACTCTTAGAAACAACTTGATGAATATGCAAATAGTTACGCATATAGAGCAATTTAGACTGATACAGAGAAGTTCAGACATCTACGCACGACGAGAAGATTGTCATTACGTGGCGTCATATTACGTTATGTCATACCTTTATAGTGCCAAGATGAACTATTTTATTCATAAACCTTTGCGTACGTACTAAACCGCTAAGCTCAAATTGTACTTTACGTTGCTCCTGCATATCGAATCATAAACTCATCTTAAATATTGAAAATGAGGTTTTTTATTTTTAAACCTTTTTAATGATCAGCGTGAAAAATAAACACTTCTCAATATTTTTCATCGAAGTCGAGAGCGAGTTCTTCCGATGAATTTACCCTCTGGATTAATTTTAACAAATTTTAAATCCAATAGCATTCAACGTTCAAAGTGCACTTGACGCAACCACCAACTTACCGCATCCAGCGAATCTCTCTCAATGATTCCGCGCGCAAACACCTCGTGCCCTTCGACTGGTCGCGATAGTCTCGCATCAGCAGCAGCTGCAGCAGCAGCCCGCAAATTACTCATCGGCCGGATGCGGCGGACAAATTATCGAGTGCAGATAAACCCGGGGGGGAAGGGGGAAGACAATACGCCGCGGCCCAGCCATTGTCCGGCCGTCCGTTTTACGGAGTCCGGGAGATAAAGCCGCGCGCGAGTCTCAAGTATGTGCCGCCGAGATGGATGCGCATTGCCGGAGTCTCCCCCGGTAATGAAGATGACGTCCGATGATTTGTGGCGGCACGTAGGACGCGCGGGACGGAGCGCCAAGTGTCGGCGGGCCTTGTAAGAGAGCTTTGATTGGGTTTGGGAATACGTGGTGGCTTGTACGGCATGTTTTAGAGATCGTCAGCGAAAGGGCATTGTTGGCTGGGGTTTGCGGAATTTGTGTCAACGTAGTGGTGTAAATTAGGCTAAATTAAGTGATATTTGTGTATTATTGTTGATTTGGTGTTTGATGAATGTTTAAATATATTAGTTTACATATAATACGAATGTTTTATTAGATATATTCAATTTTAAATGAAGGAGAAAGAGAGGCATTGTTCAATTCAACATAGATTTAAATTTATATGAAACAAAGTTACTAATAAAGTGTAAAACAAGGAATTTGAGATTTGAATAAGAAATTATTCGCTTATACTTGTAAAATGTATAAAAAAGTCCAATCAGTATAATAGTAAAAACCAAGTAATTATCCAAAAAAGATACGATAAATGAAAAAGAGGCTCGAGGGTAATATTAGCTTCTGACCCAAAACGGCTCACTTATACTCCATAAGCCTCCTTCTTATTTTAAATTTTAATAAAAAAGTGGTCTTAAAAAGAGGTGCCCTAAGTGTTACACTTAGCATACATCCGGCCACGTCGTTAAGGTCCTCATAACACTGTCGGAATAAATGGCGGTATTGAAATTCGCGAGAAACTATAATGCAAGTAATAGAATGTAGTTTATTAGAAATTATAAAAGTTCATCAAAAAATCTTTTACTCGACCTTCATATTGTTATTTATTCAACTAAGTAATAAAATAGAGCGCAGGACGAATAGACGCGGAGAAACGTGTGAAAAAATAATTAATATTATATATATGTATATATATACCAAAGAAAGAATGACCATCCATTTAAAAAACATAGAAAAAAATCTAAAAAAAACTTTTAAAGCTTTTCCTGTAAACAACACGCTTCCACTCTGGTTACTCGCAAACGAAAAAGGGCTTTTAACAGGATCAACTTTTTATAATCCGTTCTCCATTTCCCTCGAAATTGAAAACCATCCTACGAAACTGATTAAATCAATGAAAAACCTTCGCCTCGAAAACGAGCACCGTATAAAGGGGAAGAATAGGCCAGAAAAGCAAAATCCAAGGCTGCGATCGGCCTTCAAAAATCGGAATTCAAAAATACTCGAACCCAAGACGCTGCGGCGGCGTTCTCTCTCTCTCTCTCTCTCTCTCTCTCTCTCTCTCCTCACGCCCACTTGACGACGACGGCGGCTCGGGTCACGGTCACACCCCCCCTTCCCGCTCTGAAGCGGCACAGTTGTTTCTTTTTCTCGCGCGCGAAGAGCGGCGCTTGATGTGCGACGGACACGCGGATTAATTAATTAATTGGAGGAGATGCTACCGCTGTTTTACTGGACGTTGCTTTTGGTGGTGCTGGTGGCTGATGGCAAGGTGGAAGCGGATGTTTTTTAGGGCGATAGTGGCGGATTTGGTATAGATGAAAGAGGTGTGGTGGGACTTTAAATTGGACAGTTACTTTGTTGTTTATTTAGAGATATTAATTGTCCAGTTAGCAAAAATTTTAATTGCGTTATTTTTATTGGACGTGAATTACAATATACAATATAATACAATAGAATATGCGATTTCACGGCAATAGCACTAGTAAAACTTGCTAAAGGGGCAACGAACACTCCGTTAACAAGTGAAAAACTAAATGTATCTTTTTGTTTCTTTGACATTTCTAATGTTTTAACTTTATTTTTAATTAGCACAAGTGATTAATCTTTCGCTCAAAAATAATAAGATCAACAATTGATTCAACTCATTAAGCATCTGTTGGGATTTCAATAATTGCGAGACACAAATAAGTACAAACAATACATTCGAAAAGTTCGCATTTCAATTCGATTAAATTTCAGCAGTTTACATCGTAAGCAAGGAAAACTATAAATTTCAATAAAAGCGAAACGCATCGGTTAATTAACGCAGTTTTGCGCGACAATAATTCCGAAGCGTCCCGTGCAGAATTTGTTAGGAAAGTCTTACTGGATTCCAGTGTGGTTTCCCAAAGTCAGCCTGGGATCCACCCAGG
>JAWWEM010050721.1:0-10819 GCA_035582935.1 Ormyrus thymus
GGCTGTAGTGATATTTATAATTTTTACGTTTCTATGAAACCGAAAAATTTGAAAAAGACAGCATACAGTTTATAATAATTCATAGACAGAATGTGGAACTTAATCATTTTTCTTATATCAAATATTTTTCAAGGTTAGCTCTTGCCGAAATTCTTTCAGGTCCCCTTTTGCACGAGCGGCAGCCTTTGTGGCGCACTGAGCAGGGGTTCGGATGGGGTCCTGTTTGCCGATGAGCGATAAGCGCTCTCAGCGAGGACGGCATGTCTTCACCTGAGAAGGGTTATGGCTCGAGGGTCTCCTGTTGAGCTTTTGGGAGGTCCGACTCCCTTGATCTCCGGCGATCAACTGACTCGCGCCGCCGCCCCGTTAAACTTTTCGACGGGGGCGGATGGCGGAAGGGGTGAGGCCTCGTGACCTCGGAGACACACGATTGGCCAAAGCCCTCTGACGTCACTGCGGGCGAGCGGAGATTTCGCGCTAGGCACCGACGGCAACTTTCGCGCTAAGCGCCGCCGGCCGAAGCTTCCGCGAAACTTCATCCCGGGCGCGGAACGTCGAGCATTCGGGGAAAATGTCGACTATTTTATAATAGATCACGCGAACGACATAATTAAGATTATTTCATAGAATTAATAGTTCAATTTTAAAACTGTAAATAATGTATTTTAAACGTATATTTTTGTGCAAATAGATAAATTTAGGTTTATTTACATTCATTAGCATTGGGCAAAATTTAAGCTTATAGTAAAAACTGTTAGAATCAGATTCATTTCCAACGTTGTCCCCGTTTGTCCCCGTTCTAAAAATATTCATGCATTGCGATTTAAAAATATTTAGGTTTAAAGCTGAAATATTGGAGACCATGCACTCCACATGCAATTTTGCATGATGTTAATGCACCGACACTATGTCATCTGAGTTTCGATTCTCTTTTCACCAGAGTTATTTGGGTAGTACTAGTGTATGAACGTTTCAAATGAATTTGAGCTAACTCGTACGTAACAAAAGCAATAAGTATTTTTCAACATACTCGATACGAAAATTATAAATATTTTATCATTATAAGTTTTAAGATTTTATAAATTTAAAAGTTAGGGTATAAAGTTTACGGCATTAATTGCGAAAACACTGAGTAATAACCTAACTTTTAAATTTATAAAATTTAAAAACTTATAATGATTAAATATTTATAATTTCTGTGTCGAGTACGTTGAAAAACACTTATTGCTTTTCTCGCGTACGAGTTAGCATAAATCCATTTGAAATGTTCATAAAGTAGAACTACCTAAATAACTCCAGTGAAAAGAAAATCTAAACCCAGATAACATAGTGTCGATGCATTAACATCGTGCAAAATGGGGTGTGGAGTGCAAGGTCTCCAATGTTTCAGCATTAATTCTAAATATTTTTAAACCGTAACTGATGAATATTTTTAGAACGGGGACAAACGGGGAGAAGGTCGAAAATGAATGTGGTTTTAAACAGTTTTTACTATATGCTCAAATTTTGCCCAATGCTAATGAATGTAAATAGAACTAATAATTCTATGAAACAATCTTAATTAAATTTATAAAACATAAATATTTGATGTATACCTGTGGACAAAAATAGCTTTAATAGTATAAATTTATTATAGACGATGGAAAAAAATATTTGATATATGAAAAATTATCAAAAAATTATAAAAATCACAAAAACAAAAATTTTTATATATTCCACATTCTGTCTATGGATTATTATAAACTGTATGCTATCTTTTTCAAATTTTTCGATTTCATAGAGACATAAAAATTATAAATATCACTACAGCCAAGCTTAAAAAAATGCTTTGAAAATCCGCCTAATTTCCAGCTAAATCGGCATTTTCATCCACCGTGCGACTCATCTGTCCTCTCCCCCATCCCATTGGAAATTCCATGTTGATCTGTAAGTTAATTTGGAGCTGTAGGAGGTCTGTACCATTTTAAGCCCGAGATAAGGACCTTAATGACCCTACCAGACGTTTCCTCTGTATTATTATACCACGCCTTGATGCTGGTTTCGGGCCCATTGTGTCCGTCGAAACTACTAGTCAAGGTTCTTCTACGTTCCTCTGCCCCATTAGACCAGCGGGTGTAAGCCTTTATATAACACGCGGTATCATAAACATAACCAGGCCAGTTATAATACATGGCGATTCGGTTATATGTTTTTTCCTCGCCCTGATGGCCTGTTTGCGGCTCATCCTGGGCTTCCTTGATAACCTGTTCTCGGTTGATCACGGGAAGAACTAATTTCCAAGCATCTAAATCTGTAATGAGGGAGTCTGTAATTACATTAAGGCCATGTATATAAAGTCGCCCTTCCTGGATTCTCCAAGCCGGGTATCTGTTAGGGAATCGATAGACTGCGAGGAATCGATGTCTATATCAGTCATCCCACTACGTTTTCCTCGATAGAGGCAATATCTATGTGGTTCTTCATTGCCCTGGAGAGAGCATCGGGAATGTGATGCCGTACGCCTGTAGTGTCGTATTCCATCTTGCTAAGCGTCCGGGTGGATTTTTGAGCCTATTCAACCATAATAAACTGTAATGGTCTGAAATTACTGTCAAACGATTTCCCTGTAAGTACCCACGTAACCTGTCTACCAACCACAAAACGGCCAAACACTCCTTCTCGGTAGTGATGTAGTTTCGTTCGGCTTTGTTAAGCAACCGACCAACAAAATAGATGGAGTGTTCTTCCCCGTCGAAATCCTGGGTTAAGACTCCTGCGACAGCATAGTCGCTGGCGTCGATCTACAAGGTAAATGGCTTCTGTACGTCAGGACGTGCTAATACGGGAGCTCTTGTCAACGCCAGCTTCAATTTGTCAAAAGCCACTTGTTCTTCAGTTCCCCAGGTCCATTGCTGCTTCTTCTTTAACAGGCGAGTTAAAGGCTCTTTCCATTCAGCGAGCTCCTTTAAAGACCGGGCATACCACCCGATCATACCCAGAAATCTGCGAACTTGCTTCACATTGCATGGAGCCGGGTATTCTATGATCGGATGATGACATACCCTAGATATCTAACTTCGGAACAACAGAACTCTGACTTATCCCGATTCAACTGTAGATTTTCGTCTTTCGACGCCTGTAACACCTTCCTTAACCTCTGGAAATGTTTCTTTAACTACGATTACATGATCTAGGTAAGCAAAGACTATAGGCTCCGATTGGGGCTTGATCAGCTGATCCATGAGTTTCTGAAAAGTGGCCGGAGCAGTCGTTAGCCCATAGGGCATTCTAGTAAATTGGAATAATTCACGACCTGGGACTGAGAAAGTTGTAATTTCTCGGCCTTTCGAACTGGGCGGGATCTGGTGGTAAGCCTGACTCTGGTCCAATTTCGAAATGTATTTCGCTGAGCGGAGCTGATCCAGGATATCATTGATATTACGCATAAGATATGCGTCCTTTCGGATGACTGTATTAACCTGCCTGTAATCTAAAATCGGTATTTACCCCCTTCTTTGGGTACTATTACTGGACAACTATGCCAAGGGCTATCTGAAGGTTCGATGATTCCTGCTTGTAGCATCCTGCCCACTTCTGCCTGAATAGCTTGCTTAATGTCTCGGGTGTTGCCTGATAGGCTCGTGACCCTGTATTTCGATTCGATGCTGTATAAAACGAGTTACTCCCAAAACTGTAGGGGTAACTAGAACTAATTCATCTAACATTTCTTGTACTGTAAGTAATTGCTATTCTGTAGCTGGACGTAGGGCGCATACCCTACTTGAAACTGTATCGGACGATTCTCTGATTACCCTAGCTTTGTACGAGCTGGGGTCATCTCCGTCAGGGTAGAAGTAGTGTTTCTTTCCGCCTTTTATCTTCCAACTTTCCTCCCCCTGATCAAGGTTTAACCCGAAGGCCTTTTGCCAATTTCTCCCCAGTAGGCACTCGTACTGTAAGTTGGTGACTAATCCAAAGGTAATCACTCGTGACGTTCCGTCAATGGTCGTAGCCACTCTGACTTTGTCCGTCTGGGCGAGTAGGCGACCGTCCCCTACGGCAATTGTAGAGCTTACGGGAGTACAATCTTCCTGTAGCAATTTGACAGAATTTAAGCCAAAATTAAATCCCGAAGACCCATCGTCAACCAGAGCTTTTACACTTCTGCCTTTGATCTCAATTCTCAGAAATTGACGATTATCCTCGGACAACTCCTCATGACGCTGCCATAGCTGCCGGATGCGTTCCGGATCCTCCAACGCAGCTGTACGTCGCATAACTAATCCTAAAGGTATCGCGGTATCTTCCTCACTCAGCCTACCCTCTGTAGGGATTCTCACTGTAATTTCGTCAATAATACTAGTTTCTGTATTTTCGAGTGCCACTTCCCGTTGGGAGCTACCAATTTCTGAATTAGGGCTTGTATGATTTTGTTCTGAATTATTCTCGACTATTCTGCCACTAACGGCTGCTGGGCCGGTAGTAACATTTTAGGCGAAGTAGCTAACCGTGTCTATTGTTATTGACGGATTTCCATCGTTTCCTCTAACAGATGGTCTTTCGCTTCTCTTTCGACCGCTACAGATCGCTCCTTGATCTAATTCATAGATCAGTATGTAAGCTGTAGTCTCCTCGAAATCCTCTGTATTCATTTCACACACTGGGCGGGAGTCGTCGAAACGGAAGAACTTCCCCGATGAAGCAGGAGCCGTTGCAGTGTAGTGACCTCGGTGTGCACTCGCTCTCGAGTGTGCGATCACTGAAACCAGACTGTACACTCCTCTGCTCCTTGCTTTGCTGTGGGAGCTGCGGATATAGGGTCGCACGTCTAAAGTCTTCTAGATCTCGAGAGACGGTGTTATTTTGCAACCATACGGGCTGAATCTCTTCAATTGAATGCACAGAACACGTGGTGGGCTGGCTAGACCCGATGTCTTCGTGCCTTTCCTAATTCTCTACACGTCTCGCATCTGTAATCAACTGGCTCTGAACTGAAATGCGAAGCGAGGGCGTCCTGCACTGAGGCGCCTTCGGTACATCTAGGAATAGATATTGAAAATAAGGTATTGTCGACGATATCTGTAGGCATCGATTACACTTAACTTCGGTGCGTTTGAGTCCTGCGAAGATCTGTCCAATAGCATTCTTTTCCTCCACGAATCCTTCGACTCGGTGACACCTCGCTATATAGTCCTCTTCCATCCTCTGTAATAGACACTGTAAGAATTTGAAAGCATCTTCCTGCTTCCCTAGAGCCGTTGTCTTGCAGATCTTGGTTAATTAATTGTAGATTCGTCAAGGTCTAATCGAATTACCCGTCATACGGTGACTTAACCGCAGAGTCTTAGCCATGGCATAGTTAAGGCATTCGCCAGTTTCATTCTTGGATTGGCACATAAAGGTATGATGCACATCCGCCATCAACCAATTCACCATAATCGGGATGCAGAATAGAGCCTGTAAGCTGCTGTTTAGATAGCAAGAGTTACCTAAGTTATTCATTCCGGTCCCTATGGGAAAACTCTTACTCCAGCCTAACTCGGTAATAACCGGTGAGTGCTGTTCCTTTATTGCCTCTCTTGAATCCATGATTTTCTTTGTCTGTAGGATATTTTGTACTGTCCTCTGTACAGCTTCTTGCTGTATGGGGGTCACTTTATCAACAGGAGGATCGCTGACCCGTGAGTTGTCCTCCTCTACTCGTTTCCCGTATGGGGATTTTTGCAATGCTGTTTTTCGTTAGAAAACACTTACAAGGCCACACCGAGTACATCGTTTCGCGGTTTCGCATTCCTGAATTGTAGTTTCTCCGAGTCCTGAGTAATATTGGCTCCCGACGACTTCTTTTTCAGTTCATCTGAAGATTTCCGTTCTCTGGGTCCTTGGCTCTTATTGGGCCCTTTATAAACTGTAAATTGTGATTGCGATGTATTTCTTTCTTCCATAATTATATCCCTCTGTTCCTCGAAGGAAGTTAAATCCTCTGGCGACCAATATCGGTCACGGTTCGGGAAGACTCGTCGGACTGATTCCCCCACCAGAGCCAACTTCTTAATTCTTCGATAGTCCTCCTCACAAACCGCGTGTGGAAACCACGTCTCAGTCGGTGGAATGGGAACACGATAAGCCTGATTATACGCTTGTTTCGTCTCGATTTTCTTACCCAATCGCTGTAGTTGCACAAAATCTATAAATTGATCGCGGTCAATTCTATCACGATACCGGGGGTATAAATTACGATACGCCCTAATTATTTCTTTATTGGCATAGGGGAATGTCTTTGATCTAATAATGCCCTTAACTTCAGTAAAAACGTGGAAATATTCTCTCTCGGTCCCTGCGTTCGACCTCAATATCTTGAGCTAATCGTTCCTGTAAATCCTCCGCACAATACTATAGTCTGAACGACTCGACGAAATCGTTGTAACTTCTCCAATGATAACTCTCACGCCGTAACCATTGGTAAGCATCTTGATCCATAACCGATGGAAGAGTGCGTATTAAATCGTCTATGGTTAAATTATAATGGAACTTGCAATCCGCTAGTCTTGGCAAGAATTCCTCGGGGTCTTCCCTGCTTTTTCCTCGAAAACTGATGTACCATTTAGCCAATACATCGCACGTGCGATGTTCGCAAACAAACGTATATCCAGGCTAGAAAAGTTCCGTGACGTTCTTGCCATTGGCGGCTCTTCTCGATCGGTGCTTGGAACATAGTCGTACCTGCCTCCGGTAGTCTCATTCTTATGAGGCTCGTACGAAAACCATGGTTCTTCTGAAAAATTAGTTCTGTATCTCGATGGGGACTTCGGCCCTCTGTAATTTGGTTGTCCGTCTGTCCATTTCATTTAGACTTTTTCCCAGTGAAGTAGCCTTTTGTATCATACTGCTTTCTCCATGAAAGCTGTGAATTTCCTAAAGCATCTGAATTCTTAGCCATACGAATCGCTGCTGTGCAATGTATCTGTTTGTCGCCGTAATTATTTTCCTTAACCAAAATAGGCTTGTTGCCGTTTAAACGAATCTTGCCAATTGTGTTAGCTGTAGAATCCCTCACTGAATGGTTCTTACCAAGTTTACTAGTTCTTGACTTTGACATTTTACCTCTTCGCCAATCTTGCCAATTCCTGTAGTTAAAGTCCAAGCTTTAGTGTTCTAGTACTTTACTCAATTTTTCCTGTGCTAAAGAGGAAGTAGAAATCCTATAGATCGAAGCTATTGCTGGTATCTTTCCTGTAGCCGGTGTCGTCTTACTGAAGCCAGGAAAATTTAGCTTTACCTTCGAATCTGATTTATATTAACACAGGGAGTTCCTATATTATTAACTAAATAACTCTTACCGTTTAATTTCGATATTTCCGTAAGTTTCCTTTGACTCTTCCGTTGTGAATCGTAGTCGACCTTGGCTGTATAATTTGACTCACATGACTGTAGTTCATCATCGTCCCAACGATTTTGGCTCATCATTCGTTGAACTTAAGTCACATCTTGTAAATCCTGGCCATACCAATGCTGTAATTCATGTTGTATGAGTAAGCGGCGTATGGATTTTATTTTATTCAATTTCGAATCGGTAACCAATAGCTAAGGCTTCAAAAAGTTGTTGCTTTAACAAACCCATCTTTGACTCAACGACTAAAAAAAACGATGAAGTATAATTTTTCTCTTCTGATTTCTACTGTAACAAGCTGCAGCGTTGAGTAATTTTCCTATCTCTAGTTTTCCTTAATTATTAATCTAAATAGTTTTTATTAGAAGGAAGAAAACAAATCGATGATACTTTCGCGAGTCAGGTTGATTTGCCGATAGTTCCTAAGACGATAGTTCCAGATTGCTTGCTGCTTGCGTAATCCTATTTTGGCTTAGCTCACTTGTTAACCCGTCATTTATTATAATTTTCAAACCCAAAAGAAATTTATAACCAGCCATATAGAAGGGAGATTTGCAAACCCTTAATTTTCATTCCGTAACCAAAACAAAAAAAAAAAAAACAAAATCTTTAGCCATGCTCAACACAGAACTGCCAAGTTACCAGATGGTTCATTAAAACAAAAGTTAACGCTTCCAACCAAAAAATTCAAACTAAATTTTAAAATTTTTTTAGAAGCCCAACGTGCATTTACTTTTAAAAATTTTTAAAGCTAAACTATTAAGCAGTAAAAATAAACAAGCCAAGCAAAAGCATACTAGTCCAACTCACTCTTAAACACAAAAAAAACTTTATGTACTGCACGCTGGATATCGGGAGCATCCAACTGTAGGGTTATTAACGTCGGTAGGAATGATACCGACCATCTGATCAGAAAATATAACAGTTTTTATAAAAAAAAAAAGACAATAATGCAGTGTACATCAAAAAAAAATTGCAAGCACCCCAGCTTAATAGTGCACAGCCAAACCAAGCAGTGCAAAGAGTAGACTGCTAAGCAAAAAAAACTTTTCGATCACGTGTGTGAGGGCTGAGTTCGCTCGGTCGGTAGCCACGTGGCGCAGAACGACGGAGCTGCTTTTCTATACTGAGCGGCAATGGCGCGACCTTTCCGCGCTACAATGTGTTGTGTACCTGCGTATGATTCAGCAGGCTTTATAAACTACTCGCGTCCCGTAGACCTGTCAACATTCCTACCGCTAAGCGAACTAAGTCTAAGGCTGTGTACAGTCTGTAGGTGTTTGATTGTAAATGAAACGGGGAAGAAAAAGAATATGCTTATTTCGGCTATAATTATTTGTTTCGCCTGCCAACCCAAATTGAACAAAAAACGAAGTTCTATTCCGGAACTAAAATTGTTTTTTCTCTTACTAATAAGCAAAGTTGTACAAAAGAACTAGCTAAAATAAAAAAAAAATAGTTTACAAACACTTACCGATTGGCCCAAAAAAGAAAAATTTAAACTCGACTGAAAGGAGAAGAAAGGGAAACTTCAAACCTTTCTCCCAACTGTAAAATCAAAATCTGTAAAATAACCCAACTATCTACGTTCATTTAATCTAAATATAAAGCTAGCAACTAAAACGAAACTTTTCTAAATTTTTTTCTTTTAGACTGTACCTGAACCGTAGAAAGAACACGAGGAGAAAATTGAATTTTATCACACACGCGATTTGCATCAATTTTTATTGCAAGACGCAAGAAGTACCAAGTGTATTTTGTGACCTTCTGCCAATTTACCTCAAATTTCAAATAATTAAATACTAAAACTGACTCTTTAATTAATCAATTCACTAAATTCACTATAAGAAAATATAACTTCAAACCCAAAGGCCGCGAACCGGTCACAAAACTCTTTCACTCTTAGATCTTATCAAATTTTAAACAAGACGGTTACGAACACTCACAAAGTTTAGGTGAAAACCATTATGGTTAATAATTCATTTTACACCTAACAAAATAACTTGGCCTGGCCCCTGTAAAGGAAAATAGTCTGGCTCCTGTAAAAGGGAAAAATCTGGCAAAGGAAAAATTGGGTGAAAACACACAATGACAAATAAATCTGGCATTTAAGAATAAAATCAAGAAAAGAATATTTGATTTAAATTATAATATAAAAATTACCCTTTATTTCTCTCGAACTCACAAAGAAAAAGAAAATTTGACAAAATTGTACCAATTGCCTAAGCAAATATGGCGGAAATTATATATAATTTTCCAAAGTGCTAACGCGCCTTGACTCTAAGACTATCTAACACAGAATGGCCGCTCCTGTTCATCGCCAGGATCTTCTTCCCCAAAATCTTAAAATCGCTTAATCATCCCATGTCCTGATTCATTCAAATCGAATTAGAACAATAACCAATAATTTATTGTAGCAACGCCCTCTCTACTCTGGCGCGGGATTACAAATATTTTATTTAATCTGCGCGACTGGCTACCCTGGCTTTAACAGCTATGTCTGGCTATTTGATCCTATTATCTTGCCGGCGCGTAAATTCCAATAGTGGAATTTATTCTGACCCTAGAGTTTTACATACATCTGAATAGAATCTACTCTAATACTGAATACACCACTGATTCGGTGTGCGCGCGCCTTTAACTAGCTGCACAATTGCATTCATCGTGGTGGACGCGCCATTGCAGACAACGTCGACGCATCGACCGCCGCGCGCTTGTAGACGCCACCTAAGCTCGCATGTTGTCGTGCGCCATGTGCTCCGCCAAGCGTGCACGGCGTTCGCTCGCTGTCTCTCTCTCTCTCGTTATCGCGACGATAATCCCGTCTGCCATCTGGTGCTTGGAGAAACCCGTTACAAGTGTTGGTGCGTGCGTGGGTGCAGTGATGGCCAGCAGATCCGGAGGGACCTGAACCGCAGTGCAGCGTAGGAGCACCCTAACCTCCTATGCTCAGCCATCGCCAATTACCCTCCTCTCCATGTGCATCACCAAGTATGGCATCCCGAATGTAACCTGCCACGTCCAGGTAAGTATTAGTATCTATTTTTTTATTTATCCCAGTGACCAGATCCAATAGCAAGTTCTTTTTCTTTCCCTCTTATCTGAGCACTCCTCACCTTTCCTTAGTATATATCCTTTTTTTTTAAATTCCCAACTTCTCTTGCCCCTCATAATTCATTCAATTCCGAGGGGCTACTCACTTCTAATGAGTACAAGAGTACACGATGAGAACAAAAAGAGTACAAAAGAGTACAAAAGAGTACAAGTGAGTACAAATGAGTACAGCCAGTTACTCACTTCCAAAGAGTACCAGAAAAACTTATGAGAACAAGCAGAGAACTGAAGAGTACAAAAGAGTACAGAAAGAGTACAAGAGAGTACAGAAAGATTTATTTATTATATAGAATTGTATAAATAATAAATACGTATGTCCGACAACCACAGAACCCG
>JAWWEM010050722.1:0-10819 GCA_035582935.1 Ormyrus thymus
AACTTATAACTTTTTAGAGAAAATGAGATTTTTATTTCACAAAAAATGAATTTTTTGGTTTGGATTTTTTTCCGTGTACTTCTGTTTATTCTTTGACAAGATATTTGCCTGTTATTAATAAACGATTGCTTGCCATTACACCTATAAATTCCATAGCTAGATTACCTCGTCCCGTTACAGATATTGCTTACTGGAAAGCTTCAGAATTAAAATTATTCCTTCTAGCATATAGCATCCCTATTCTTAGCGATATTTTATGTGAAAAGTATTTTTGTTACCACAAATTATTAGTTTTTGCAATATTTTTATTAAATCAAGACAGCGTTTCTAAACAAATGATTGAAAAAGCTACAATACTTTTAGGAGAGTACGTAAGTCAGTTTAAAATATTGTACGGAAAAAGGCATATGAGTTGCAACGTACACCTTTTATTGCACTTACCTTTAATGGTAAATAGATTTGGCCCCTTGTGGACGACATCATGTTTTCCATTTGAAAATTTAAATGGTTCATTTAAAAGTTTCGTTCATGGCACAAAATATTCAGAAATACAAGTATGTATAATCATTCTCTTTTAAAATTCAAATATTTAATAGTACCCGAGTAAAAAAAATGTCTGGGGAAAGTCTGGGGTGAGTTTGGCCAAGTCTTGCACGAAAGTCTCACGGAAATCTGTCTACGGCCACTATGCCAGACTTATGAAATTCCTTTTGAAAGTCTGGTAGATGAGCCAGATTTTTAAAGAGAAGTTTTTTGAATTTGATGATCGAGACCTAGATTTTTTGCCTTAAACCGGACCGTTTGTGACTTAAGCATTAATTACATTTAATAAATTAAATTTTATTGCTTTACCTCTTTCTCCCTATTTACATAAAATTGTTTTTAACTATTTAGAAAATTATTTACAGAGTTAAATATATTTATTGTAGGAGGCCGGAGAAAGCCTAGGCGTTTCGTCTCAGGGTTGTTCACCAAGACTCGTCAGTGGGGCTGACGATGGACAACCTTTGCCCCAGACGCATTGAGTAACCCCTGAGCCCGGATACTTATATCCAGTTGCCTCGACTGGTCTGCTAGCAAACGCGACAAACCCGGCGCTACGCCACCTAGCGACCAGTCGGGCGGGCACCCAAAGGCGCCCGGGCTCTTCCCACGGCCCCAAGGCCTTCCTCCAACACTCCCACCATAAATTGCCTACATTATTATTCATTTTCAATTCTATTACTGGGTACAATAATATATACATTATCTTCAATTTTTACTTCGAATAATACATCTTGTATTGTATCTACAGAAGTAGCTACTTTAGCATTATGATTACTATCGCATAAGTATATAAAGGAAGGAGAATCGACTAAATTGCAAGCAAAGATTTCTTGAAAATTATATGGAGTAACAATAGCGTAATTTTTACAAATCGTCGGATCACAATTATCGCACTTGCTATTACATTCGCAGTAACAAATTTTAACAAATATATCAACAATACCTATACAAGGGATATCTTTTAAATATCTTATGATTGAAGATTTTGTTTTTCTTTTGCGGTTATAACATGTAGAATCTATTAGTAATTTATCTTTAAGAAGTCTGTAATAATATTAATAAGTATTTTACTTTCATTTATATTTATATTTCGAAAGTAATACATAATATCTGGAAAATTAATATTTTTAGTACTTTTGCCTACAGCTGAAATACTTGTAGAAATTTTTTGAGTTTTTAGACGTGATTTTAGTTCAAGTTTTTTTACAAAAAGAGTCAATCGGGCTTACAAGAGTTAAATAATCTGATTTCATTAAAGAGTAATTAAAAAATAACGGAATAGAAGAACAAATTTGCAAAGAAGCGTACGTGGTTCCATGAACAAGACGTTTAAGAATTCCTTTAACATTTTCAAACGGAAAACAAGAAGTGACCCATAATGGTCCGAATTTTTTCACTTGGTAGGGTAAATGCAATAATAAATGTAAATTACAGCTCATGTGTTTTGCACCATATAAAATACTAAATTGTGATACATATTCATGCAGAAGCTTTTCCTATCATATCATGGGATATGCTATTTTGGTTTAATAAAAAAATACCGTGTACTAATAATTTATGGTGATTAAAGTATCTTGAATACATAATATCATAAAGACAGGGAAGACTATATACTAAAAGAAATAATTTTAATTCAGATGCTTTCCAATATGCAAAGTCCAAAATTGAGCGTTGCATTCTTCCAACGAAATTTGGCGGACGATTTGCAAAAGGCGTTTATCGATATTTGATACAAATCTAGAAAAAGAACATGAGTGATTATGATTCTCTGAATCGAACCATAACCATCCTAACTTTTTAGTTATACCGACGTATAAACAGTGCATAATATCAATGGCAGTAGTTTCTACATATTTATAAACAAATTTTGATAACATTGTGGGCCCTTTGATACCGAAAACATCTGTAGAATTTTTTAAAGCCTCTTTTGCAAATTCTAAACTTTTTGTTGTTGTAAGAATGTCTAATCTGTCTTTATATAAATAAACATGAACATTATCAATTTGTTCTCCTTTCTGTTTGCAATTTTGGCAGCCAAAATTTCCGCTGTACTGCTTCATATTTAAAAAATGAGCTTCAGCACTTAAATCGCACGGGCCACACCATTTGATTAGCGCGCTTAAAATTATGCACCCGCTAAAAAGATGATCCGTCTTGAGCCCGCGCATTTTACAGGGCCGCGTTTCGCGTTTTGACATCAGTAGCAGCATACTTTTTGCCCTCACGTGCATTCAATTTTTAAGTTGTAACCTTCCCGCGAAAATTGATTTGAAAATTGAAGTTTGTATTGTTAAAATTTAAGGTTAAAGTTATTTAAACATTTTTTTGTATTACTTTCATTCGAGTCGTCCGATGAGTATGAAGTATCAGAGTCATCATTCTGTAAATTTCTAATCTTCCTTATTTTATATTGTTGAGATAAACTGTAACCAAGAAAACTCCTCGGTCTTTTTAACATTATTAAAAAGTAATTTTTATTGAAAAGTAATATATTATTAAAAAGTAATATATGTTGTTTATAAACTGACATTTAAATATCTAAAAACTCTGAGCTGCTGCGATGTTTAAAAAAGTATAGGAACTAATTTATCAACTTGACGTATTCATTTATCGATGTGTCAATTTAATCTTCATAGTATAAACTACCAACTGAGCAATTACAGTTTTAAAATGTTTACTGTAATATTGTGGGACTCAGATCGACCAACAACGAGCGTGGTCAGTTCGAAGGAGGTAAAAGTTTTAATAAAAAAAGTCGTCGCCAAATGGGGTAAGGACTGATTCGATGCCCGAATTTTAAAAAATAGTAGTAAGTAAATATTTTTACATTTATATTTTAGATGTAATACACTGATAAAAATACCTTATTAAAAATGTAACGCTAGCGCTTATTCAAATTGCGCGCCGCGTCACTTAGTTCACCAACGGGCCGCTAGGCGGCTACCCAGTTCACAAGTTCACCGCTAGGTGGCCGCACACCTAATCCGACCACCCCGAAAGTGAAACAGCATCTTCAAGTGCATATAAGCGAAGAACTGCGAACCCGTAGACACACATAGCTCCGACAAACCGGCTTCTGTTAATAGCCACCAGTAGGACTTCGACCGCGTCATAGCGCGGCTGGCAGGGTGCGACCTCCAGCTTGCCCACCCACAGGTGGAAGTGAGGTTTCCCTCCCCCTTCACACTAAAAATCGTTTCGCATAAACTGAGGAAACGTTCACAGCTAACCACCACCCCGACCGACAGTGCCCTGCCACGATACCGCGTGGCAGGGCATTTGTGACTTGTCGCAAAATTACCGGAATTTCCACAAAAAAAAATTAAACAACAAATTATTTAATCATTTACGATAATAAACGAACTCCTAACCAAAGGTCACGGACCGGTCACAAAATCACTTCACTAATCACCCGATCAAAATTCGCGAAACGGTTACGAACCTGCATTAAATTTTAAATTGAATTAACCTCTCACTTTTAGAATTTGAGTTCGAAATTAAACAAATTTAACTGGCACCTGTAAATAAAATCTGGCTGCTGTAAAATAAAATCTGGCTCCTGAAAAGGCAAAAAAAATCTGGCACGGGAAAATGGGTTGAAACCGCACAACGAAAATACATCTGGCAATTGAAATAAAATAAGAAAAAAAAATATTTTGAATATTAAATTATAATATAAATGTTACCCTTTATTCCTGTCGAATTCACAAAAGAAAACAAAAGAAATCAAAATGAACAACTTTATACGAAGTCTCAGTAACCAAAATGGCAGACTTTTACAAATTTTAAATATTATCGGTATAGCGACTGGCTTTGAATACTTTCTAGTACTCCGCCCTGCCACGATACCGCGTGGAGGGCGATCGGCATTGCAGGGTTCTACCCTACCGGCTTTCCATTCTTCCGCGTGGTGGTTAGCGCGGGACGTAGAGATTTGTATCCGACGCTCAGCCAGCGGATACAAACCTCCTACTTTGTAAATATATATTTAAGCGGTAGTTTTTGTAAGTTTAGTTTGTAAGTACACGCGCACTCACCGCGGCAACACCTGCTCTAACCTTAGAGTCAGCGACACCGACACTAACCGTAGAATTAAGCACTAGTTTTAGACCTTGTACAGCTAACTGACTGCGGGCATATTTAATTCCAGTCTTACCGACCGCAGGGAGGTGAAACCCGATTGTACCAACTGAGAACCTTTAAATAAACAAGTTATTATCTATTTTAATTACTGCTCTAGTCATTTCCTAAACTTACATCATCCACGGGAAATATTCGGCAGTCCGAGTGGCTGTGGGGCGCAACTCGCGGTAAACCACGCTACCGATTGGACGCGGTAGTACGCGACACCAGCGCCACCTTGGTGCCCGCTTACTCCAGCGTTACAAAAATTAGTATAGTCTATCGTAATTAAAGGACAAACTTGCACTATCCTGAAAAATTACTATAATATCTACTAAAATTTAATCTCTGATAAAAATTAGTATAGTTTAAACTCTGATAAAAATTAGTATAGTTTTATTAAATTTTAGTACAAATTATAGTAATTTTTCAGGAAAGTGCAAGTTTGTCCCTCGATTACGATAGACTATACTAATTTTTAATAAGGTATTTTTCTCCGAGTATAACCATGTTAAAATTAATATATATTTTTTACAGGCAATAAAGAATTCCTAGATGAACTTGATGTCGACATGCATGGAAATATCATCAGCCCTGCAAGAAGAGAATCTTTTCCGGACTTAATTACGACAGCAACAAGAGAAGAGGCGCCTAGAAAAAAGAAAATTAATGCAACTAAAGCAAAAGCCAAATAATTGGCCGACATTGCTCTTTCAGAGGAACAGTCTATTTTTAGTAAAGATTTTAACGATCAAGAACTTCAAACGTAAGTTTATTATATGTACTAACATACAAATTTAAACATTCATAAAAATTATAAATAATTTTATAATCATCACAGGGAAAGCGAAGCAGGAGTATGCACCGACGCCGAAGTTACACATGAGGAAAATTCTGCAAATGGTAACGTATATATTTTTAATTAAAAGAATCAATTTTAATTTTTCTTTTTTTTCATTTCTCTCTCTGTCTCTCTCTGGTACGTATCTGACGTGCTTCGCATCGCTCCTCTTGTTAGAGTAATTTTCTGACGTTCTTGTATTCCTCGTGAGTTGATTCTTTTTTTAGACAAGCCGGACTCCTGCTGACTTTACTTCTGCGAGCATAATCGGCACGGCTCGCGTTATTTGTAAGCCAGGGAGTCCTGTTTTGTCTAGCTGCTCTTCTTTGAGGTTAGTTTTCGGCAGTCTTCATCAGCACCACGTGTCAGGTCAGTGACTTTAAGTGTGCCGTCTCACCGAATTGGCAATACTGACTAGTTCCTTCGCCCGCTGCGCGCTTCTCGGCGCATGCGTACTTCGCCTCAACACGCAGCGCGGGGATTTCGAACGGCGATAAGGCCACTACTATCTTGTCATCTGCTGCCACGTCGCACGCTGGGGTGCAACGGGCTGCATGCCAGTCAGAGGCCTACTCTTCAAATTTGGTACATTGCGGATTGCCATAACATAAGGGACCTCATCAATGCTGCAGCGCTTTGCGACGGAGAGGTGAAGGCGTTTATTTGTTATTTGTATTTAGTTTTTGTAATTCCGTTTTTGGCTAAGTGTGGTTAGTTTAAGTTTATCTGCTATAATTGTTGTTTATTACGTATGAGGAATGAGTGAGCGTGTATGCCCGGCTTGTAGCGAAGTTGTCCAACGCGGTTTTAAATCTTACAAATAGTGTAAACTGTTTGGAGGCATTTTTCATAACGGTTGCTTGAAGGGTTCATGGTCGTGGAACGTTTATCACCACTAATGTGCCGCGTGCTCCAAAACGCAGTCCCCGTTCACCACCGCAGAATCTACCCTCTCTATCGAGCAGAATAGTGTGTCAACTGGTGCCGCTGCATCTTTTTGTGATCCTTTGACGCACACCCCATCTACTTCTAGTTCAACCGCGGCAAACCCCCGGAAACGTCTTGCCGACACTCGCTCGCCACCGTCGCCCGGCTCGGCTCAACCCACAAAGTTTGTCTGTGATCAATCGCCAGTACCACCAGACATGGGCGACGCAGGGATGTCGGCTTAGTTTGCTGCCTGGTCAAAGCACAAGTTTGAGCCATTTGTAGCTTCGGTGGACAAAAAACTCGAGGATCTCTCGGGTCGCATCGCGCAACTCGAGTCTGTAAGTGTTGAGGATCATCAGTTGCTACACGAGGTACACTCAGCGCACAAAGCGCGTGATGATAGGGATCTCCTGACTGACTCGTGTGAGGTGCGTGTGGCGGGCATCCCTAAAGGCTTCACCAACAATCAAGCTGACTCCATCCAGAGAGTCTTTGCAGCAACCAATAACCTGCAGAATCTCAACTTTATTTTATCTTCAAGACTCTGGCCGGCGTCTCGGTCCGATGCATCTGGAGATACTAGTCGCACCGACGACTGGATTTCAGCTGTGGTGAACTTGGTCTCGCCAGCAGTTCGCAATGCAGTCATTGCCCAATTGCGTTTACTGAAAGGGAAAACGGCTCAATCCATTTTCGTATCGGAAATTATAGAAGTTGAAGCTGTTGAAGAGGGTTTAATAAATAATAATTTAAATAGTGCTTTACTTATTAATCATTTAGTTGTGTTCCAGATTACTAATTTATTAGTAAGGCAAAATTATTATGCAGGATTTAAGGCTTATTCAAGCATTGAATTATAATTTTAGTATAAAAGAAATTAAATGCGATAAGATAGTTACTTTTTAAATAGCATACAAAACCTACGCCATATTATGGCAAAGATGCTTGAACTCGTTGACACAACAATATCTTTTTATAAAGAAGTTATTTAGATTATCCCATAATTTATGAGGTTTAGCTAAATATATGGCATGGAATTACTAGTATAATATTAAAAAGAAATACGGAAACTATCTATTAATTTTAACAATTTTTATGTAGTTTATTATGGCCTTAAAAAGTAAATCGATTTTAGAAATCGCACTACATTTTCCCACTTTTCTTATTTCCATAAGATTCATACTAAAACAGTAATAAGTTCATTTTCATAAATATAGAATATAAAAAATTTGATACAATATATATATATATATTGCATTACCTTTGATTTGGTGGATTTTAATAATTTAATAATTTAATCCTTGTATGTCCCAGAAAAAAGCTCCTTCAAATCCTTGTATGTCCAAATGTCCAAGTAAGAACTCGTGCTACTGAAGCTGTAATAAAATTAAAATAATACAGTACAAATATTTATTTTATTTTTTTTTTAACTTATAATAACCTAATACCTAACTTAATAAAAATATCTACTAACTTATTGTAAATATTTATTGTAAATATATTCTGTATGTATATATTAATTGTAAATATATTCTGTATGTATATATTAATTGTAAATATATTCTATATGTATATATTAATTGTAAATATATTCTGTATATATTGTAATTATATTTCTTTAAGTTTGACTCGATATTGTTATTTTTGCAAACAGGAAAGTCATTTTCCTCTGCTGAATTACTGTATAATTATGTAATGTAATAATTCTGTTACTCTGGATTAATAAATAATAAATAAATAATAATATATATATATATATTGTATTTTACCTGATTTTTCCTGTCTTAGATTGTAAGTATAATGTTAATCTTGGTGAAATTAGAAAGAAGGCCTTCGACTCAGATCTACAAGAATAACAGTAGCCACTTACAACATCAACTGTCAGACAAATGCAGGATGTTGGCCAAATGGTCGATGACAACTTGCAGCCAATTTCATCTATATACATCTAGCGTAGATCGACTAAGCCGGCTCGTTGCGGAGCGCGTACATGCGGCGGCGCTACTGCACCAGAACTTGCGCCACTAACCTACAAAGGAGGATTGTACATACGCTGTGCTGCAGTAAATTGATTGTGCTGGGAAGTTATACAAGAAGCACTATTACAAAGTTTTACTAAGTTTTGTTTCCACCCAGCACTTGGAAGCTGCAATTTTGTCATATAATCATAAATATGCTGACAGGTGGAATTTTATAGCTCTTCACAATTTTTTTTAATAAAGTAATATTATTTTACTTTTGTACCTACATTTAAAATCAAAACTAATAATTTTAAATATTATTCAGCACGTAGATGAAGAGGAATGAAAAATAGGCTCTTCAACTTTCAGATTTAAATACAGTTGCAGTCCCATTGTTGAAAAGGCATTCAAATAGAGAAATAAGTTTAAGTCGACTACAAGCTGCATCTTTGCTAGCTAATGCATTTTTCTGTACCTTTCCACGACGTAATTCTACCAATTCTCAAGCAGAATATTTAGTAATTACTATTTGATTTTCTAACTTTGTGCAGTAATTTAAAAATTTATTATATATTAAATTAATTTGTAAATTATAAAATTTCAGATGATTTGCATCCTTCAGAGAAGATAGAAATGTTACGCATCAATCATTAATGTAAAAACTAAAATATATCTTTCACTACTTCCAAAGGGTAACAACGAAAGGTGCTTCACTTTATTCATTAGTACCTTTAACTTTAATCCAATAATGACATAAGCTTTCTTAGCGCAGTACCTAAAGGGTTGGGGGCCAAACATGCGACTGTTGACTTCGGAATTGCATCAAAATATCGAATTTTTCTACATCGACTTCAAATATTTAGAAATGACTGTTTTGTCTCAGATGTATGACTAGACTGTTCAAATCGTCGAATGGTCATGAAGAATAAACAGAATATGATCGAAATAGTTACGTTCGAATAGCCAGTAGCTAAAACATGAAAATTTTTCTTGACTCTAAAATCGAAGGTTCATACTTGCGAAAAAGAATAATAATGTAGGCTTATTACTTCTATTTTTTGCAGGTATGAATCTTCGACTTTAGAGTAACGAAAAATTTTCATGTTTTAGCCACTGGCTATTCGAATGGAACTATTTCGATCATATTCTGTTTATTCTTCAAGACCATTCGACGATTTGAACAGTCTAACTGAATGGCCGGATCGAATAACGACTTCCGCGCTCGAGTCAGTCGGATAAGCCCCTGAATGTATGTAATCGCCGCTCACCGCGGAGCATACTTTTTAGATTAAAAAAGCATTAATAAATCTTGTATTCGTACAAAAATGTCAGCGAGGAAGTTGTTCGTAATGCTTCAAAGTATATGTCGGGGAAGTGAGAAGAATTTTTATAATGCATTTATGAAAATATCCTAAGTTATAGGTTATCAGTCTTATTCGCACGAATAGTAAATTTCGACACTGCTGTGGAAATTGATTCTACTCAGTAAATAATCAACTTATATACTAGTATCAAACTTTATTTTATACTACGAACGCCAAAAAATCATATTAAAGTCGTGATTGAGGTTAGCGTTGTATAAAATTTTTATCCAAATTTTATAAAATCTTTATACAACGCTAATCTCAATCACGACTTTAATATGATTTTTTGGCGTTCGTAGTATAACATAAAGTTTGATACTAGTATATAAGTTGATTATTTACTGAGTAGAATCAATTTCCACAGCAGTGTCGAAATTTACTATTCGTGCGAATAAGACTGATAACCTATAACTTAGGATATTTTCATAAATGCATCATAAAAATTCTTCTCATTTCCCTACATATACTTTGAAGCATTAAGAACAACTTCCTCGCTGACAGTTTTCTACGAATACAAGACTTATTAATGCTTTTTTAATCTAAAAAGTATGCTCCGCGGTGAACGGCGATTACATACATTCAGGGGCTTATCCGACTGACTCGAGCGCGGAAGTCGTTATTCGATCCGGCCCTTCAATTATATATCTAAGACAAAACAGTTATTTGTAAATATTTGAAGTCGACGTAGAAAAATTCGATATTTTGATGCAATTCCGAAGTGAACATTCGCATGTTTGGCCCCCACCCACCTGAAGGTACAATAACAATACAAAGGAAATATATTCCTAAAAAAAGTTGTCCCACATGGGACAAGCAGCACGTCAAATTGCCATCATTACACATCACTAGCAAAGGGACTATTGAATCAAAAGGAGCTGGTCTCTTACAAGTTGATTTTGCCAACAAGTTAGTATTATTCTGAAAATTACTTTTACTTTTTTAAATAGTTATTTCCAAAAATAATTTTTTTTTCCAAACAGATTCCTTGGAGGTGGTGTTATAAATTATGGTTGTGTTCGAGAAGAAATAAGATTTGTTATTTGTCCAGAATTGAT
>JAWWEM010050723.1:0-44566 GCA_035582935.1 Ormyrus thymus
CACGTAAACATTGTACACAATTTAGCATGGCCCAATATATCTATATATAAATTTCACCAATGTTAAATTGTGTACAAAACGCACCTTGCCATTTCTTATGTGTATAAAACGCACCTTGCCATTTTTACTGAGACTTAAAAAACATTAATACCAACCTGTCCCAATCGTTCCAACCTCAGATTTACTATTAAGCATATCAGCTTGAGCGGCGGCAAGGTTCTCTTGGTCCTCTTTTCTGGAAGTGGCCGGATAGAAAATGACATTATCGATTGTCTGAATCAATTCCAGTTGAACAACACATTTAATCAATAAGCCATTGAAGATTTTTAATCTCGCGGTTTCAACTGTCGTCAAGCTCTGGCTGCTGTTGCTCCGCTTAAGAATTCCCACGTGTGAATCGGACTCACCTGTTATTACATCCAAATCTGATTCCTTAAAAAGAAACGTAATTTTAAAATTATTAAAAAATTCATTCAAGATTACTATTTAATATATGCTATAAAATAATACTTTGTTTGAAGACTGAGGTTTCCACGTGAGTAAAGCCGTAGGTAATGTACTTGTAAATATATCAAGAACACATCGAGTTGTTTTATTCCAGGTCTCGTTATCAAATTTAATACCGTTGCTGATGACAAGATTTTCAAGACAATTCGTACCCGAGCGGGCTAGTTGTTCGTTGTCCTGCTGCACACACCACAACAATTGAGCGTAGAGTTGTTCAAGAAGTAAAGGACCTAGCGTATCGTAGAATTGCGAAAACACATCCACTATCGCATACAGTGCATGATTGCATGTTGTTGTCATCCATTCTGCTTTCTAAGAATCATATAATGACAAATCAGTCTTGACTACTTAATTTATCTTATTGAACTTTGTGAAAATATGTTTCTGTGTTTTATATATAAAAAAAAATGAATATTTATTTCATATGACAAGAACAATCAGATCTTGGCATTTTTCAAGGATGAATCCAAGCAAGTATGAAATGCATCAATCGCTTTCAAAAAAACCACACTCGTAAAAATCCCAAAAGCCTCCCAGTTATAAAAAAGCAAAATAAAATAAATCAAAATCAATCAAACAAACAAAAAAAATTCGAAAATAAAATCAAAGTTACATGGTACATGGATCCGTCCTTGGAAACATTGTTATTATCAATCACCTCAGTGTGCTGCTCAGGCAGTTTCATGTTGTCGAAGATGCGGAAAAGTACTTGGAATAAATCCTTCCACCAATGGGGTTTGAATGAAGCTCCGTGCGTTTTTACAACATCGAAAAGGACGGTGAGTGCGCGTGTCCTCACGTCTAGCTTACAACGGCTGACCACGCACGATAGCTCGAACAACAGTGGGAACCAACCTCTCACCTATAATATAAAGTTTAGTATTAGAGAATGAGTAAATTAAAAAATTTCGTAGTTAAAACTATTTATTACCCAGGCTCTGTCTTCTTCCGATACCATTCCATTGTCATCCATCATTCCTTCAGCAAAAAGATTTGGATTTGCATCAATATAAGAGGCGCAAGAACGTATCAGTCTTATAGCCTCCATACTGGTATCGGGGAACGAGGCGTTACACGCAAACTCGCTCAGGCACTTGACTGCATCTTGAAAGGAATCTACCATGATGCTAAAGTCTTCTGCATATAATTCGTCTAAAAAAAGATATTGATTAATTATTAATTTTTTTAACGAAGATTCATTTTTGATCTAGGATACGTACTAATAATTTTTCCAGTCATAGAAAATGCGAGTTCAACAACAGCCTCGTCCCTGTCACCAGCAGCATGATGAAACACGCTAAAAATATTTTTCCAGCCCGACCTGATATTCGGTGCTTGTGAATGTACAATCTGGGCGACGCATCGTACAACCATATCTCTGATAACTGTCGAACGATTTTTCTTCATTATGTGCTCGAAAGGCCGGAGGAAATCTTTTTGGAAGCGGAAATTAGCGAACTCTCCTTTCTCAATGAATTTCGTAGCCAACTGTCTCAATGAATCGACAGCGAAAAAAGCGATATCCTGCCGTGGACTGCAGCCCACGCGATCGAAGTGCTCGCCAATCACTTGCCAGATACGCGACCACTGTAAACGGATACGGCCCATGTTATAGTACGAAATCTCAACAATCTTTGTAAGTGAAAACATGCGTGGCTGCGATGGGTGGGCTAGTTCTTCTAACGAAACCTAGATAGAATAAAAATTTTTATGAATTAACGACCTCCAAAGTTTATTAAGAAAATTTTAATAAGGCACTTTACCTGACATAATGCTTTTACAAATTCAACAATTGCATCACCATCAAGTCTTGTTGAACCAGTGAAAATTCTATCGACAGCTACGACCACGCTTTGAGAACTCGTTTCTCCAATGGATTCTTTTACACTCGCTGAAATAAATATAACATAAATATTTTTAAAAAACATTTAACTAAAAAAGTACTCTTGAATGTACGTTATTTTATCTGTAATTTATACATGATTGTAATAATTACATCGTTTGATAACCTTTAAAAGTATTTTTTGACTAAACTGCGTTTTTTAATCTTTTCACATGAAAATTGTAGAAATATTTCCCTTTACAGAGTTGTCATTAAAAATATTGTGTACGAATCACCTATAAAATTGTTACTACTTACGATCCAAAGAACTAAGATTAAGTCCATTAGACTGATGCGAGTTATTATGCGTGAGATTGGTGAAGTTAGCCAGAGGCGAAGGAAAATGTGGTTTGGACGGAGGTCCGAGCAACTGTGGCCTGACACCTGTGCCGATAAGCTGGGCAAGTTCAAGCTGCGAGATGCACTTGACAACGTCGAGCCAGGAGCTGCCGAGATAGTTGCCATCCGTATGCGCAACCGTAATTAAAGTTTTTATCGTGTCGATGTTCTTCGCCTTCATCTCCGTGATCGGCGAATTCGCTGTCAACAAAGTGAACCTCGCCAGTGCTTGCACGTATGCGTCCCTCTCCAACTGTGACATTGCAAGTGAATGAGCTTAGTAATTACTGTCTTATCGGTTGTTGGGTAAGAGGTAATTTACGTATGTTTATTTTGAGGAATTCGATACATAGAAATGGAAAATTATGCGCAATATTTATTTATGTAATTTTGGAGACGCCTTACCGTCATGTGAAATATGCAAGCGATACGAATGGCACAACGAATGCCATCAAGACAAAGTGAGGCGATTTCCGGGTCGTCGCAGTCTTGCAACCCGACGCTGAAGGCCGCTAAGAAGGGCGTCCAAGCGATCTTGAACATTGGTCTTACGTGTTCAAGATGTTTAGCTGTTGTGAAAGGGGCTTGAACATGGCTTACTGACTCCATAAGGTTTTTTGCTGCCGTTGAGATGACTTCCATCTCCATATTCCAGAGTAGACGTCGTTTTTTCTCACTTGATATGACTGGATATTAAAAATTTGATCATCATTTTCCCTTATCAATCATATAAATAAATATCAGTTTTCAAAATATACCTTGCTTGCCAGGCCTATTAGGGTTTGATTTCATTTTGATTTCATTGCCAGCTATTTCATCATAAATCTTTGACAAATATTCTTCGGGTAAATCTCCATTATCGCTAATTCGTCTATTTAATTTAATGTACTGTTCCTTAGTCATTTTATTTTTTACTTGCGGTGAGTGAAGATCAGTAGTCAGCATTATAATTGAGAAACCGAGTATATAAGCTGTATCGGCACTCGTGAAAAGGCCATTACTATTAAGAAATGATAGAAAATTATTTTTAATATTTAAAAGTAGCTTTTTAACTGAAAATATTGGAAACTTACTTTGGATTGCATTCACAGTAACGGCTAGCAAATTTTTCCATAAGACGATCTATTTTTTGAGCCTCGCCAGGTAGTCTAAAACCCTCTAAAAAATAACGCAGTGCTGTGACCAGATCGCGCTCGGCAAAGTCCATCTGGTCGATATAGTTGTACATAACTTGATTATGATTGTGATCGCCCAGAAAGTCACCGATAGCTGTTTTGTCCAGTCTTTCATCGGTGTGTAGCCAGCGAGCAACCTCGTCTATGGTTGAACCAAGCAAGCCTTGTTCTTGCAAATATTGCACACCTTTACTTGGTTTACGGTTGAAACTGTATAAAATATCAACAAGTTTATATTGCCAATTCAAAATCAATTTTTAATAATAAAATTAAAAATAAATAAAATTTTATTTAATATTTTATTTTAATTTTTATCTTTAAGCAATTCTTAAAATCTAAATTAATGAATTATTCATTAATAAAAATGATCCCTTTGAATGTAATAAAATATTATGTGCATGAAATAAATATTAAAAAAAATTTAATTGGAATCCTGCTTTATCAGCAATCTTTCATCGACCATTCACCTTATCAATTTAAAGCTAAGCCTGATAATAACAAAATTAAAAAGGTAATCGTGATTCATAGGACTCACATTTCAATTCCAGTCTCCCAAACTTCTTTCTGCTGCTTTTGCACTTCATACTGTTCAGGCGAGTCGGGCACCTCTTTATTGCCCACAAGACTCGAATTAGCAGAGGACAAACTTCCAGCACTGCCGTATCTCGGCAGCAAGCGATTGCCGTTAGTTGTTACGCCAATGGCTACCCCTGCGGTGGAGTCAAGCGGTGGATCAGGAGGTTCTGACGGTACTTGTTGTTCTGCAGGTACAGACGGATTTACGTAAAGGTCGCGACTCCACTCAACCATACATTTTAAAATGGAGACCAGACACTCCAGACCCCGAATGCGCATTGATTTTTCTTGATTTGGTGAAGCACCGAGCTCTAGAGCCTGCCGGCCTTGCGCTATTTTTGATAAATCATTCACTAGCCTGTAAATAACAATATTTTTTGTGTTTATATGAAAAAAAATTTAAAAATAATTGAATTGATGAAAATATAATATTAAAAGAGCCTATTGTTTTTTTAAGATTCTTCAGAAAAATAATAATCAATAATGTAATCAAAGAAAATTGTAATCAGAAATATTCATACCTTTCAAATAAATTAGCAGCCGACAGGTCGCAATCGTAATTTACATAAATATCAACTACACTCTGTGCATCAGCGCAAATTCGTGTCAGTGCATGGATTACCATCCACTTATGTTCAAAGGAACTGCTTGATGTTTCCAGGATGTTCATAAAGATCTCTTTGAAGAAAACTTCGATCTGCATTTTCAAGTGAACCTTGAAGCGTGCAAGTAAAACGAGGAACAGAGCAAGCGAAAGCTCGAACACCTCTGGCACGGATGACACTCCGTTCTTGGATAGAGCAACGCACAGGTATTGCTTGATGGCGATTACAAACATCTCATTGGAACGAAGGATCGGTCCGGCATTTTGTAGAATGCCGAGCAGAAGCTGCAATGAGAGTATCTTCGACCTCAATTCGTGGGATCTATATAAGAAAGATTTTTTAAATATTTATCTTTACAAATTTATCTTTAAAAAATATAAATATTTTAAGGACTCTCACTTGGGATCAGGTGTCCCATCAGGCAAAGGCTTCATAGAGAGCTTGCAAAGAGCGCGGAACACAAGAAAAGCGTCCTTCTGCAGTACGTGGGTGAATTTAGCCGTAACCATGTTATCACTCTCAGCCACATTTTCGTCTTGTGCTTCGTCTGCGTTGCTGCTCGACTGGTATTGTAGTTGGTGGTCTTCAAGTGACGGAGCAGGTGTCGTTGGGGTAGTAGGGGTTGCTGGCGGTTGTTCCTGTAACGAAGTCTCAGCTTGTTCTTGCTGCTCTTGCAGCTGTTCTTGTGGCGGTTCCTGCAGTTCATCCGATTGTTCTTGCTCCTGTTGTTCTTGTGTAACTTGCTGCTCTTCCTCGGAGACAGGAATGACCCTATTTATCATTTCATCAAGCACTGACCTTACAATCAGCTGAGCTTCATTTGAAGAGTCTACTGATTCTTCTGTAAACAAAATTTTATTAATTTTAAATTGCTTCTGTTAAATTATAGAATAAAAAATTGTTTACGAACCAGGTGGTAGAGGTTGTGATTGTTCTTCCGTCGATGGCGTTTCCACTGCAGGTTGATTGTTTGATACGGATAACTGGGTACTTGAATTTACTAATGATGTACTTGCCGATTCGCTTTCTACTTCCGGATTCGCCACAATCGATATATTTTGCGGCTCAGGCTCAGGCTTCAAACTTTCCTCTTCCTAATAAATAAAAATAAGTTTTAAATTTAAATTATGTTAAATTACTTATAATAATAACAATTATAAGAATTTACCGCTTGAGTTTCCATTCGAGCAAAAATCACATTAATCATCTGTGTGAGAGTCGCTCGAGCAGTAGTCTGATTAACTAAATTTCTAGAGGCTAAATAAACATTGTAAACAGTCCTTATAGTCAGCAGCACAGTTCCTTCATGAACTTCAACATGATGACTCGTCATAACAGTTAACAATGCCTTGATTATTTGTAACTGAACACCTTCATCTGTCTGCGGGCCCATGAAACAACTGCATATTGTTTCTACGATCCGAACTATAAGAAGTTTGTTTGGATCTGTTGAGTCTGGAATGCTGCCAGTAAGATGACCATATGCTATCAGTTTTTGTAAACAATCCAAAGAAGTGACAACTATCCTTGGTGATTTACTTTGACAGGCCAACTCAAAAGGTAGGAAATATTTTTCTGCACTGATAAAGTTGGAGTCGCTCTTGGGCTGTGGTAGAGCATTCGACAGAGCTTCTTCACCTTGTGGGTTTGGAACTTCTTTGATCTCATTGTGAAGATCCTCTAAAATTTTATATAACATTTAAATATGAATTTAAAATCTAAATAAGTTATTTTTAAAATAATTTTATAATGTACCGAGAGCAGCTTCACAAGCTCTCCTGAGTTGTGAAAGATGAGAGCGCTTGACATCCCGATCTGCAAGTATTTTCTCTAAGGCCCGTACGATAAACATTTCTCTTGTCTTGGAATTATTTCGCATCATCACCAGAGGCACCTAAAATCAAGCAATATAAGGAGCAAATTAAGTTAAGCTCAATATATTAAAGAGATTCTTGCATATATATATATATATTTTATGCTATATAAAGATCGTAGAGTAAGTTGATTGACTGAATTTATAAGTTGACAAGAAAAAACTAATAAATTCTTATCTTAGTTTTTCAATAGTGATGCAATATAAAAACATATGTATGTAAAAGTTACAAATAAATTCTATTTTACTATTAAAAGATATTACTGTTTAATAATACTATATAATTTATTTTTGAAAACAGAATATATTTTATATATTATAATATTATGACTAAATATAGCTAGCTTTAATCAAATTGAAAGTAGAAACGATGACATGAAACTTTACCAGATTGTTGGTAACATAATGACTGAAGCAATAGTATAGTAAATGATGAAGGATAGGAAATGAACATGCTGTGAATTAAAATAGATCATAGTATAATAGGGATCCATAAACAAACACCAAATACAGAAAATAAACATAGAAACATGTTGGAAATTAAACCTAAAACACTACCAACTACAGATTCAAGCCTAAAAACTCTGACCAGAGCAAAGCAAGCAACAAGAACCACAGCCTTCAAGTCTAACATCAGCTCCTGCACAGCAACTGCATCAGCAATAGAGATCCTAAAAGAACGCAATGAATCACCAGGAGTCAGGTCCAGGCTGCCTTCCCGTTCGGGGTCGACCTCGCTCCTCAGCTTTACATGGACAGCAGCATCTTGGGTCTCCCGAGTGGCTGTTTTACGTGCTGTACTCGTGTGCTCATGCAGTGCGGCCGCGCGTCGAAGGCTTAAACACCCACCGAGCACGACGACGACAAGTTCCTGGGGCTCGCTCTCGCTCGCACACGCATGCACACAGACAGCCGCCGCCCGCTTACGTGTTGGCGAGAGCGAGGTTAGGTTGTTATCGCCACGGCGCCACCTACGAGAAAGTCGCTCGCGCGACAAGCGCGAAAAGGTGTGCGTTATGATTGCTTTGTGAGATGAATGCTCCGAGTGCTGGGCTTTGTTTACCGAGAAAGTAAAGTAATAGTAAACAGGGTTTTGGACTGTATGATGTTCAAGCAGAAATGGGCTAGATGGACTTTAATTATTTATCTTTGCTTTTAATCAGGAAAAAATTTTGGAGGTTGATATCGAAGGTGTAAAGGTGAGTTTCTTTTTTATTTCTTGATATGCGTAAGAACTTGAAAGTTTAGGTGACAGGAACTTCTTTTGACTAGATAAACAAAACATTTTAACACCTGTTGAATTCTTTAATTGAATCAAATTTGTCTCATAAACAACTGTTTTTTTTTTAAATGAACTTTTTTTTAAACTCAATTTGTTTAAATAGACTCGAAAAACAATAAAAGAAAAAAATTTCAATAAATATGCAAAACGGAAAAATTGTAGTTTCCGCAGCGCACATCAATTTCACAAAGAAAACTCCAAAATTATCCCTGAAATCATTGATGAACGGCATAAATATGCATACAAGCGATGAATCTAAAAAATCGCCGATTGAAGTTTCAAGATGTAGTACTCCAATAAACAGTAAGCATTCAAAAGTGGACTTGACAGAATTCGACGATGTAATGATCTACGTAAAATCGTTAGGTTTGGATAGGAATTTGAATGATTGGATTGATTCTAAGAAAAATGATTCAATAATGTTTAATTCTTCAATGGTAAGTTATTTTTGACATACTTAAAAAAATTGCTGAATGTATTATTATGTTAACACCTTTAATTTTAAAAATAATCGTGTATTCGACAAAATTTCTATTTATATTTAATGCAGCTTATTATTTAGGGATTATCCAAAGATCGATTAGAATCAGACAAAATAAGACTGCACGAAATGCAGGAAGAAATTAGCGATAAATTTGTCTCCGCTTTGAACTCCATTTCCATCCAGATTTTATGCAAACTACCCGGTTTCGATCCAGACGTTTATCAGCGTCTCGTAATCCTAAACAATTACGTCAAAGCAAGAATACGCCAAACGAATCGCAAATTATTATCACTCGACTCATCATTGCAATTAAAAAATGAAGATAAGTTGATCTCACCAGAGTCTTGCAATAAATATTCAAATTGTTCAAAAGAAAATACAGCAGTAGTTAACAACATAGATTTAACAATAAACGATAAATCAAATGATTCTATTAGTGAAACAACGAAGGTATCCTGTTTAAACTTTTTCAAGAACTTTGGAAATAACGAAATAGATTTTGCTGCGAATTCGACCTTGATTTTGAATGATTCCGGGGTTAAAAGAACAAGTACTTTTCAGCCAAAAAAACCATCGACTGTTACTTCAACTGTAAGTCAACCTTCGAATATAAGTCAACCTTCCAAAAAGTCTAAAATGGAAAAAAAATACGAAGGAGTAAAACTTTGGAATGATGAAGTTAATTCAACTTTTTCGACACGTCCGACTTCGAGCAAAACATCGACATCAAATGCAGCATTGCAAAATGGCGATGTAGTAGATTTAAACATTGAAGATGAAATAATAAAAATTCACCCGCAAGATTTTTTTAACTCTTCATTCAGTTTTAACAACTCGGAAGGTTCTCTATTTCTTTATTGCACTTTTAATTATTATTTATTATATTCCTGATAAGTAAATCAATTTCAAATTTAAAAAATGTCCACATCTATAGGTAACGACTTTCAAGAATCACCTAATAATATCGAAGAATTTCTAACACAACGTCCCGACGTAAGCGATATTAAGAGCAGCACTGTAAAGAACAACGCCAACAACTGCACAGATATACAGTTGAATAAGTCAAAAAATAAGGACAGCACGTCGACGATCCAATTTATCGGGGATGTAACAAACGATAGTGTCGGTGGAGGCTTCAACAACTTGGATTTTCCTCACTGCAGGCAAATGGTGGATGTAAGTGCTTTATTAAAAAAATAAGAACAATTTAATTGAGGCCAGGTTTTATTTTAGGTATTTAGAAAAAAATTCGGTCTCCATCAGTTCAGACCGAACCAGCTGTCTGCAATAAACGCAACGATTCTCGGGCACGATTGTTTTATTTTAATGCCCACAGGTGGTGGAAAGTCTTTGTGCTACCAACTGCCTGCTCTTATTGCATCTGGAATGACAATCGTTATCTCGCCTTTGAGGAGTCTTATATTAGATCAGACCCAAAAACTACTATCCCTTGATGTAAGGATGAGTATTGAAATATTGTCATTCCTATATATCAACATAAAAAATATCGCAAAATATTTTTGTACTGTTCCAAAGATTTCAGCGACGTACCTTACGGGGGACGTGAGTGACCAACAGGCCCTTCAAACGTATCGCTTGCTTCTTGAATCCGAGCCGAGCTTGAAGCTTCTCTACGTCACACCTGAAAAAATCTCTAAATCGCCTAAATTTTTGAACGCTTTAAAATCGCTCTACGAGCGCGGAATGCTGTCGAGATTCGTTATTGACGAGGTGCACTGCGTAAGCCAGTGGGGTCACGATTTTCGACCGGACTATAAAAAGCTCAGCCTGCTGAAGGAACAGTTCCCTGGGGTTCCACTAATTGCTCTTACGGCAACAGCTACTCAAAGAGTACGCAGTGATATTCTACATCAATTGCACATCGATTCGCCCAAGTGGTTAGTTCTAAAAATTCCGAACTTTCTTCATTAAATTAATGTGCTTGCTTTTTAAAATTCTTATTGAAATTCTAGGTTCATATCGAGCTTCAACAGACCGAATCTTCGATACAGTGTAATTAATAAGAAGGCTAAAACGTCTCGTCAGCAAGTAGTGGATATTATAAAATCGAAATTTATGAACGAGTGCGGCATCGTTTATTGCATTTCGCGAAAAGATTGCGATGAACACGCAGAAGCTTTAATCAAAAAAGGAGTTCTAGCTCTTAGTTATCACGCTGGACTCGAAGATAAATTGCGAACAGAGAGGCAGAGCCAATGGGTTGCTGAAAAGGTGATTTTTGAGTTTTTATCAGTTGTACGTCAGTTTTCAATCCTTATAATCTTTTAGGTGAAGGTCATCTGTGCGACAATAGCTTTCGGAATGGGGATCGATAAGCCAAACGTGCGCTTTGTCCTGCATGCAGCAATGCCGAAGTCCATTGAAGGTTACTATCAAGAGAGCGGTCGCGCAGGTCGTGACGGTGATCTTGCTGAATGTATTTTAATGTATAGTTATGGTGATGTGCATCGCTATCGACGAATGATGGAGACCGACGAGCACATAAACGCCGAGGCTTTTAAGACGCACCTGGATAATCTTTACAAGATGGTGCATTTTTGCGAAAATATAGCTGACTGTAGGAGAGCTTTACAGCTTAATTACTTTGGAGAGAAGTTCGACAGGCAGGAGTGTATCAATAATTCTGATACTGCTTGCGACAATTGCCGAACCTACGCAAGTGATGTACTTTTTTTTAATTTATAAAGATCTGTTTATTCTTATCCTCATTCATATTTGCAGGATCAGTTCGAGAATATGGATGTTACACACGACGCTAAAGCTCTTGTACAATTGATTCAAAGCTTAGAAAACGTAAGAAAAAACAATGTTACAATCTTACAAGTGGTTGATATTTACAAAGGCTGTGATATTTCAACAATAAAGTACAAATTAGGTATAATATAATGTAATGTTTTTTTTTTTTTTTTTAATTTGAATCGAACACATCTTTCACAATATTTTATATGCAGGATATAATTACCATGCATGGTTTGGTAAAGGACAAAGTATGACCAAGTATGAAATAGAGAGATTGCTGCATAATTTAGTTATAGAAGGTTACCTTTGTGAAAATATGCAACTCAATAACGGTATTGTCTGTGCATACGTAGTACCTGGAAAGTATGCAAATGAATTTTTGAATCAAGATAATGTTCAGGTACTAAACATTTTTTCGGCATTATCACTTAAAATTATCAAACGACGAGAAATCTAAGTCTGGTTATAGTACTTACATTTCTTTTTTAGAGGCTTAATATCTTGACGTATTTTAAAATAATACAAATTTAAGTCTCCTTGCCGCAAGATTTTTCAATTCTAATTTTTCAATTCTTGTTCAGATATTTTTACAAAAGAAAAAAGTGGTACAGAAAAATGCGCCGAAACCATCGATACCTGAGATGTCGGAGGTCACGGACGCGTCTGTAAAGGACCTGGAGCAGCGCTGCTACGCCGATCTCTTAGAGATGATCAACGGTATCGCCGGCGCCCTGGACGTTTCTGCTAACTCGATCATGAACATGGTGGCGTTGCGTGCAATGAGCCAGCAGCTACCCAAGAATGAGAATGATATGCTCAAATTACCCCACGTTACCAAGGCTAACTTTGACAAGTACGGCATGGCCCTACTTGACATCATTCAGAAGTACGCTAAGGAAAAGGAAGGTACTTTGATTTTGAATTTCATTCTTATCTTCGTCCTTATTACTTCTACAGGAAATTACAAGCATTCTTTAAATGCAAGACTAATAATGTAGAGTTAGTTCAGTTTCTTATAAAAATAAAATTTCTTTTTCATTTTATTGTAGCACTGTTTAAAGAAGAAAATAAAAACACTCGCTCTTCATTTGAATTCGACGACAGTGAACGTGATAGTGAATGGGCGTATACAAATGATAGAAAAAAATTTAAATCTTCTAACAACTATTTTGACGACAATCGACTATCAAAACTGTAAGATTTTTTATTTATTTATTTTATTATATAACGGCAGTATTATCCTTTCATAAAGTACTTATAAAAATTTGACGAGCGCAATTTAACATAATTAGCTTAGGAGAATTTTATATAAAAAATAAAAATAATTTCCTATAAAAAAGGTTTTTTTCAATTTTATGTAAAAATATTGCTGCTTTTTGTTTAAAATTCTCTTAAACATGTATGTTTAACCTTAGATGTAATACCAACGTTGCGGATCGTTCATGGTCTGCTGATAATACAAGAAATCAGTCATTTAACGGAAGAGGTAAAAGATTCAATACTTCTAACAGAAGATATAAATCTTACAGTTCTAGAAGAAATAAAATCGTTAATAATGATTTCAAAGCACGTAAAAATTCATCAAAAAATAGTAGTAGTATTCATCCAGCAAAAATTAAAGGTCCAGGATTCTGTGAATTAAGTAACAAGAAAGTTAAAAAAGAAAACTGAAATCGTATTATTTAATGTTTTATAATGTGTTGTTATTTAATTTTGGTTTTTATTTATTATTTGTTACATTTATTATTCGTACTGTTGTCAGAAATCAGTATCAGAAAGATGTAAGATGAAATGTAACTTTAATGTACTATTACATGTAAAGAATTCAGTAACATTTAAGTTAAGTATTAAGAAATATGTTTATCTAAAATTTTCTTTTATAAAATTCTTAAAACCTTTAGGTAAAAAGTTAAATGCAATAAAGTAACGTATTACTTACCACATTTTTATTCAATAACTTACATTTATATAAAGAATTAAATTGACAATATTTATAATCTCTCAAACTATAAAACTTGTTAAATTGTTTCTCCGAGTGGGCGAATCGTTAATTCAGTGATCTGCACATGGTGCGCTCTGGAAATAGCAAAAATTACAGCTTCAGCGACATCGCTGGCTTCCAGCGCTGGAAAATGAGCATACGGAGTCTTGTCAAAATCCGTAGCTTCAAAAATGTCTGATCTGACGACTCCCGGGCTGATGCTCTAGATAAAAATAAAGAAAGTTATTTTCATGGTACTATCTTTTACCTTTAAGCGCTTCAGTCACCGTTAATCTTATCTTTCCGCCAAGCAATTCCTTTTGAAGGGTCTCGGTAAGGGCAGTGACCGCGTGCTTTGTTGCCGAGTAAGCGTTGAAACATAATCCCTCCACCACATGTACTCTGTGACCTTGTATACTGTCGTTGTCAAATTGTTATGTTAAAAATATAAAGGTTGTAAAGTGAATTTGTAATTTATTTACTTCCTTAATTGTAATAAGTTTTGGCGAAAAATATTCTTAGGTGTAGAAATTACCTGTTCATATTAACCACATGAGCGTCGTGATCGTTTTTCTTCATGATTTTTATGGCTTCCCGAGAACAGTATACAACTCCCATAACGTTCACAGCAAATTGATCCTGAATATCTTTAACGTCCGCGTCTAATGAAGAAAGGTATTTTTTTCATTTAAAGCATTAATTAAAAAATACATCCGAGTTATATATTGTAGTTCTTATTGTGATTAATTACGATATATATTTGTAAAAAATAGTATGTATAAAACATACAAACCTATGAGAGAATTGAGTCTTACGATTCCGGCATTATTAACAAGAATATGAACAGTGCCAAAGTCGCGTTCCACTCGTTGAAAAGCTTCAATAACGCTGTCCTCATTACTGACGTCGCATTCTTGGGCGTAGAATTTCCCTTTCAAGTTCGACGCAGCAGCCATTCTTTCCTTTTCAAGACGAATTATCAATGACAATGTGTGTTTTATGTTAACAAAATAAAACTCATTTTTAGGAAAAAAAAAATTTAAGAAGATTCATCTTAAATAGAATATAATTTTACTTTATGAAACTTACAAAAAAGATTGGATATGTTAAAGTTTTCATTCTTCAAATATGGTTGGAAAAACGATTTTAAATTTTATAAAAATTAGTATATTGTTCGACTCACTTCCATTGTTTTTTTCCTTCTTGCAAAACCGACTACAGTTAAGCCCTCTCGAACCAAAACTTTGGCAATCGCCAGGCCGATTCCGGCAGATGCTCCTGTCACCACTGCCACTTTGCCCATCCAACGTTCCATAATGATATAATTTCTTACTCAATAATATTAGAATCGCACCAAAAGTATATCTATCCGTAGAATATTGTGCTAACTTCTTATTGTGCAAATTTATTATATTCAATTCGATAGCTTAATAAAAAAGCTCAAGTTGCACAATAGGACTTGACACTCTGATGTCTCGCAAGCGTGTGAGTCTCTTTCGCTAGTCAATCGCACCATCGTAGGCAACATCTCTAAGCGAAGCCTTTGATAATCTAAGCCTAACTTCTAGTTACGGTGCTCCATTTGCATGCATTTCATTTTAATTGCAGAGAAATAAGATTAAATTTATAATTATAAGAATTTCAACGGAAATGCAAGATTTGCGTAACAATTATATTTAGCGTTAATGATTATATATGTTAAAATAATCCATAATCGTTTACATTAAGAGTAAATAATTTTTTAGAAGAATAGCTTAAGGGAAATATTATACTTTAATTTAAAAAATACAATTTCTTCAAATATAAATATATGTCAACGTATGTACATTAGTAAAATATCTGAACTGCCTAATTAATTATTGCATTGACAGCAATACCGTGAAGAAAGACAAGGACGCTTTTAATATCTAAAAGTACATTACAATTAATTTAAAAGAAAAAGAAAATTTTTATACTAAGAAAATTGTACCTTTGCAAAATTTTCCGAACCGAGAGCATACAAATTTCCAGCCGTAAGATAACTAGACATCTGACTTCTCGCCATCATCAATTTGAACAATTTTTTACCGCCATTAGATATGTTTTCTCTGTACCATTCGCAATCGTAACTAAAGTAATATGCAACAATGAAGCAATTAATATATCATATGAGATAATTCAATTAAGCAAATTTACCAAGACTGGTAGACAAGTAAACTGTGATCTTTGATTTTTTGGCTAGGCCAGTTGAAGTACAGGATGTGAACGAATTCGCCGATTGTAAAACATACGTATCGCAACATTAAGCCAGTTTCATCTAGGTGAACCACAGTCTAAAATACATTTATATTATTATTTCTTGTGTAATGTTATGTGAGTTTAATCAAGTTTACCTCCAATTCTGTTAATGTTATTGTGAGTAAGGAAACGCCAATAACACATAGATTTATCATCGTAAATGCTGAATCCAACATACCTACAAATCTATAAAAAATGAAATAAAAGTTGAATTAATATATATAAAAGTTCTTTTTTAGCTAGTTTAACTACTAAACTCTAAGGTATGCTTGTGAATTTGGATTGCTTTCACAATTTTTCTGTAAAAAATGTCTTGTTGCACATGAACGTTACTTTCTTTATCATTAACATCTTCTTCACCATTAGATGCGTTAGTTTCGTCGGGATTAATTTCGTTCGTAACGCTTTCTTTCGTACTGTCCTCAACTGTAACACTAGAACGTCAAATAGAATTTTTTAGATTTTTTTTGATCGAGTTTCAAGGCACGCGAAACTTACACGACGATTTTGAAAAGAGCGCAAGCATGCTGGGCACAATTGATGAGCAAAGTATCGAAGCCAATAAAGTAAAGAACTACGTAGTAATCAACGACCATTCCGTGCAAAACGATGAAATTGAAATTGTTGTCAATTGAGTCCACGTAGTATCTGACAAATCTTGGAATCGGTTTCGGTCGAGATTCATTCAGCGGCACAAGAAGATCAAATAATTGAGGAGTCCAAGCTGATACGTTATAAATTATACTAGCCGATGATAAATACACTAGACAGTAACGTTAATGAGAAACTGCTATTAGAACGAACCAAGCGAACATTAGTTTAAGAATTGGCATTTATACCGCCGTAAATAACATTGAGTCTTCTGGCCTCCTCCGAGTAGTCGTGAAGAACTTGCAGTGCCTTCCGCTTCTGGAATTCGAAGTCATTCTTGATATTATCCAAAATACATCTCATCTGCGATCAAAATTGGCCACCTTACTTACGCGCTCAATTTCGATTCGCTACTAAACGCCTATTTTATAACAAAATCAAAAACCTCGTCCTGCTTGGCATTAAAGAATAGGTATTTTAAGAAAAACTCCGTGTAGAACAAAATCGAGGGCGTCGCCAGCAATACGGAGTCGAGATTGTGTCGCTGCTCGTACGCTTTGCAGAGCTAATTGAATTCAAACAGGGAGATTTTAATGCAACGCTTATTGTCTGAGTGAGAGTTTGATTGACACTTACTGTCGGTACTAGAAACGACGCCACGATTGCCATCGATGTTGTTTTCAAGGTGAATTTTTGCAAGCCGGTTTGATAAGGCCATTGGCCAAATAAACTTAAGAATTTATTATTGTACGTGTAGTAAGATCCGTCAAAAATTTCCATATTGAAAAGAATATTTCGTGAAAATCTGAAATAATTTTTATAATGTTACAAGTGAATAGAAAATATTTCTATATTCTATATTATTTAAAATATTTTTAAAATATTAATAAAAATAATACATTTTCATTTTAAAAAGTGATGTATTAGATATAGCATTTTTTCTGCTAATGTGGTAAATCTTTGATTAAACCACTAAGAACCTTGTGCTCTCCTCCCCTTTCATGTCTACCGAAACAGAAATATGCAATGTGCACTACGTAAACTTTGGAACTCCCAAGAGAAAATAAGACATTTTTTTCGAATAAATAATTTGTTTAAAATTGAATCACCAAATGTTTGTTTAATCCAAAGTAACAGTTTTTAATAATAAAAAATGTTGCTTTGGATTAAACAAATATTTGGTCATTCAATTTTAAACAAATGTATTTATTTGAAAATAAGAAATTTCTTTTCAGTGTACCTTAATTTTAACTTGTGCGTAAGTCTGTATTTAAGGAATGAATGTGGTTATACGTGAGTGTTATGTAAGTGCTTAGATTTATTAATGATTTCGACTGATTCATTGCTATAATCAATATATATTTGTAGTCTAATTATGATGAGCTTAGACAAGATAACATTAATTCTAACGGCGACTTTTTTGTACTACAATTATACAAATAAATAAATAATACAACTATCTATCTAAAAATTCATTAAAACTTTTTAAACTTTGAAGTAAATTACTTTAGTAAATAATTTTTAACGCGTCAAAAACTTTTAATCCTATAAAGAAAAACACGTCTCGATCTTCGCGCGAAACTTACCAAGATTTCAAATGGCGCTTCTTCGCCAGTCGATTGATTCTTAATAGTATGGACAGAAATAATTGTAATTAAATCGATCTCCCTTCTTTCTCGAATCTCCTGTTTATTCATGCAGATAGCGATAATTACCGCTGTTACGCTTTCCGTACTTCAGTCCCTCTCGCAAGCCTTTCCTTACAACTTTCCACAATGCTGTATTCTTTTTTCCGCTGTTGTAAAAAACCTACTAAATTTGCTTAGTTGAAAATGTTATGTATATGTATTTTTAAGTGATTAGAAGAAATTTTTTTTCTCTTCTTCGGTATACTTCGTATAAAAGTTTTGAAAAAGAAGTGCTATTATGAATTAAAAAAGTATTAAAATAAATAATATTGAAAATGATTTAGATTTTTTATTTTTTAAATTGTAAAAAAAAAGTTCAGATTTTTAATAAATATCTTAATCGTGATTGCGATACTCGTATAAAAGAATGTGGCGTTTGTACAGTTCTTATAAAAATCTATAAATTTGCAGTGCGTATAATAATAATAAGGTATTTGCTTATCTTATATTTACTGTAATTTATTCAAAATCTGCTTAACAGACTCGAATGAATAATTAAATTAATCTTGCGTATAATTTCATTTCACCGTTTTCTCGAAAGCTTTCGTAAAACCAAAACAAAAAATTCTTTCAACTAAATTTTGAATTATTGTACGTTTGTTAAGAAGGCAAAGTATGAAAGCGAGGCCTTGAAAACCTAAAAAAAAAAAGAAGAAATAAATATTCGAATAAAAATTTATTCAAAATTTGTGTACCTTCACGTAATTCTGCAAATCAAGCACAAAAAGTTTTCCTGCCGTAAGATAGCACGGTTGTTGACTTTTCATCATCAGAAACAGCAGAAGCCTTCTACTCCTAATAGATATATCTTTTTCATACCATTCGCAAGTGTATCTACACAAGTAAAAAAGACGTGAAGAAAAACAATAAAAATTGACGACTCGTTTTGCGATTACATTGATTCGTGAACATTGAAGCCGTGATCCTTGATTCTTTGACCTGGCCAATTCTGGTACAAGATATTTAACAATTCTCCAGTTGTGAAAAATGCAAATCGGGCCATTATATCCAAGTGCTCTGTGTGCACTATCGTCTAAAAAGTTCGAGTTGAACAATAATGTTGTTAAAATATTCTTCAAGATTTTATGAAATATTTGTAATTATTTAGTATGGTTCATTGTAATTGCAGGATTCGATTCTTAAAAGATGACGTGGAACGGTCAATTTCGTTTCGATACGAAATCTATGTACCGATATACTCACTTCGAATTCGGTGATAGTGATGGTCGCAAGTGCGATCACCAGCATAAAAAAGTTCAGGAACACAAACAACGACTCCATCTCATTGACAAACCTGGCAATGTAAAGGAAAGCAGGCTCTAAGTGCCATCTCAAAACGTGAGAAAGAAGCGTCAAATACCGTCTTATAATTTATATCCACTAAACTCTATAGCGTGCTTGTGCATAATGATGACCCGGACGATTTTGCGGTAAAATATGTCCTGGCGCTCCTCCAACGTCGTCCGTATGAGCTTCGCGCGCTCTCTCATCTGTCCAAAGCTGCGCAGCTCGAGACTGAAAATAAAAATTTCACAATTTTCTTTAAAGACAGACTGACGAGGACTTGGATCTAATGTAATATTAGATTGTCCGCGTTATTCAACTTCCGCAATTGAAAACGTTTTAGAACAATTGCTATATTATCTCTTATCAAAAATGCCAAAGTTACTTCCGGTTCCAGCGGTTATATATAGATCTACTTACATTTAAACGGCAGACTTAAACAAGAGCTCTAAAACGAATGCTCAACACGATATAACTACATTCTCTTACGTACACAACGATCTTAAAAAGAGCACATCCGTGTTGAGCCAAGTTGATCAATATCGTATCGAATCCAATGATCAGCAGGATAGCGATAATGTCGATCATCAGGCCGTGGAGTAGATTGAAATAAAAACTTTCGTCCAGCGCAGGAACGTGATACTTCACCATCCTGACGGGGTGTCTTGGCCGAGACTCGTTCAGTGGTATCAGAAAATCGAGAGTGAAAGGTATGAACATCGTGAAGTTAAACATTGCCACTGTTGAGCACAAGTACACTGGAAGATTCGTTCAAATGATTTTTTATATGGAAGAAAGTATTTTTTTTTTTTTTAAAGATTTCTTTGAAGTTAAAATACATTTTGAACTGAAGTTTGATATTATGCTTTCAATAATATCCTTTTTATTTTAATCCACTTGCTCGTGGTAAACTTTGTTTTCGCCTGAATTTGTCAAACGCTGTAGAACCTTTGGCAAACTTCGTCAAGTTATACATTTGACAAACGGCTTAGCGAGAAGTCACAAAAATTAGTAAGATTTACCAACGGAATTTTTCCTACTCAGGAAATTTTCTATTAAATAATATTCAAATGATATAATTAGACAATACTTAATATTTTAGATAATATTCGTATGATTTTTATTTGAAATATTACTAGTATTTATTATTTTATTTACATTAAAAAAAAAGAAGATTGATTATCAAGATAGTTTATATTATATATACAAAACAAAATTATTTTTAGCCTAAAACCGAAAGTCCCTTTACATCGCTGAGGTAATTTTTCAAGTAATTTTAAGGTGTTCTTTAAAATGTAGTTTTTTCGGTTCGTTGTTTAAGAGTTAGCGAGCCTTTAGAAATATAAAAAAAACTTATTATTCATCTGAAAGAATGGCATAAGAAATTTATTAAGTTGCATAGAAATAATTTTAATTTTGTTTCTTTATTACCAATTTATTTCTGCTTATTTTAAACATTAATTTTAATATTATAAGGATTATAAATCAAAAGTCAATTCAACAAGTATTAAAACAAGTATTATACTTTAAAGTGAAAAATTAATTATTTTCTAACTCACTTGTGTAAAAAACGTTGAATTTTCTGCCCTCTTCTGCATATTTGTGGAGCACCGCAAGATTTTCATTTTTATAAAGTCGAAAGTTATTTTGCGCACTGTACAAAATATACCTGAACTGCAAATAGCCTTAATAAATTATAAAATATGATGATTTTTCAGCGATGATGACGAAGTAAATAAAAAATAGGAACCTGCTTGTATCGAGCAGAAATGTAATAAAATTTCGTTAAATAATGTGCATAATACATTATACTTGGAACGCACAACAAAAAGTTGTGGAAATTATGTCGAAGCTCGACAGCCTTAATAATCTAAAAGATATGTACGTTAATTATTTAATACTAACGATAATCATGTATGAAGAAATAATTTTTTGAATGTACATAAGGTATTAATATGGTTAGAAGCGCTGCTAAAGTTAAACTTTGACAAATGAATCTTTTTTTCATGGGCTGAAAAGGCCATAATCCAAAAGGTTTTAGACAAGTTTTGCTGAGTATGTAATATTCTCCATCCAAAATTTCCATTACATAAATGTTACAATTCCTATAAAAATTTTGTTTCACCATAACCAATTCGATTATTTTTTTCGAGTATAACTTTTCGTTAGCATCATTATAAATAAACTATTATATTATAATTAAACAACGTGTTTTATTAACTCACGATTTGATGTTCGTTCAAGCAAAGTTCATAAAAAAAGAATGATTTAAAATTGTCCCTCTACACAACAAAAGTCGACTAAAAACGAACAGCAAAAAAATTATACTTCTATTTGCAAAACATCGCGAGTTTCTACATCCACGAGAATCAGCTCTTTTGAAAATAAAAGGCTCGCTTAGCGACTTTCAGAGGGCAACTGAACGGCGGCATATCTTGAAACAGCCACGACTACGTAGGCATTAAGGAGATTATATGGATTCACGACTGATGCAAGATTAAAATCCGCGGCGCGATATCGGCTGGACGCTCATCGAATCGATTGCTCCGATGCGCTCTTTTATTTACGAAGCGATGAAATTGCGCCCCTTCGGCAAAATATCAGGCGAGCGAGTGCTTTAGTATGTCTTACGTCGCCCTCGAACGGTTGATTATTGTGATTTCTCGATGATCTCGGTATGAAAGAGTTTTGATTGCACTTATATTTCTTACAATATTAGATTGAAATAAGGTCTATGGATAAATAGAAAGTTATTTTATTATTCGACTATTAGTCGCGGAATGAGAAGACATATTTTGTAATATCATTTAATGATAACAAGAATTTTAAAACACAATTAAATAGACGTGCGAACTATCCTATTCTAAATAAAACTTCATTTCAATGAGTGGATGACAAAAGTGTAAAGTACGTTAACAATGCCTTCGCAATCTGAAAAAAATAAAAGCGTGTATTTCTTAACAACTGTAAAAATTATATTTTGTCGCATCTGCAATATTTATTTTCTTGATATCGAAATATATACAATTCAATTTAAGTTTATTATCATACCTGCCTAATTTTCCAACTCATGCAAAGCTCGGACGTTAACTTTTGAACTCTTGAGAGGCTTTGCAGTTCCGCACATTTCTTCTCTGTTATACGGTTCGCAATCGGAGCTGAAAAATTCATCTTTTACATTGATGTTTGGATAAAGGTTTGAAGTACCGTCGTTAACTTGAATTACAATGCTGTTGAACCAAGCGTAATTCCGATCACAAGAAGGTTCGCCATGCTGCAGATCGAATCTATGAAATCCACAAATCTGCATGAAAACAATATCACTGTAAGTTGAAAAGTTTTAACTATTTAAGGTATAAGAGCTTTTAGTTTAATCGCTGAGTAACTCAATGTTGACATGTTAATCGAGTTCGATGGTTTTTACAGGTTCTTCAGAATACATGCATAGTACTAGTCGACGATTTGTTTTTGATTACTCAGTTCCATCGGCTGTCCAACAATATTTTATATCAGCATTTTTATAGAGGATCAAAAAACCAACTCACATAATAGTTTGAAAAATAGCACAGGCTTGTTGGCAGCAATTGATAAGCCCAAAATCGACATTGTGCCAAAGACGTCCAGGATGAAGTCATGAATGCAGATGAAGAAGAAATCTTTCTCGATTTTCATGACGCTATATTTCGTCTGTCCGATGGTTATTGGATGGTTACGAGTTTCGTTTAAAGGCTCAAACATATCCAACACTACTGGTACGAAAGCTGATAAGTTGTATAAAGATATTGCCGACGTGAAGCATGCTGGAAATAATGTACAATAAAATGTCTATCTGAATTATAAGCCAAATGGAAACTGCGCAAGCTTTATCTCCAGTTTCGACAGTCTGCATTAGATTACTATTAATCTATCAAAACTTGATGAAGAGAAAATAAGAATTGAATTGCAAAAACTTATAATTAAAAGTTTAAAAAACGTGTATGAAAACTTTTTAGGTTTTATGCAACCAGAAACACCTATCAATCTAATGCAGACAAATCCTTCGACGTATCAAAAATTAAGGTTTCCAAAAAAATTAAGATGTCTTTGAAATACTTTGAATTACATACACACGAAAATGCTGTTGATCTTTCCATCTTGCTCCAAATATTGATGCAAAATCTCCAGATTCTCTGCTGTGAGATACTTGACAAACGCGTTTATCTGCTCTTCAGGAATTTCTTCCGTTTGCAGTGAAGTGTTAAAATTCTCAGTAACTCGTTCAAAACGGACAGAATTAGGCGTCACTATCTGTTCCTCTTTGAAAAAAGCTCAAAGCATCTTCGGAAAATATTGGATTTTTAACAATTCGGTATACACCTGATAAGAGCTGGTCCAAATGATACCGTAGTTTGTAAACTTTGCAAAGCTGGAAAAGACAAATGTAGTTAGAAATTTTGGCCAAGTTTAATTACATTCATTTGTTAAAACAATTGGTTTAATTCTAAATTCATAATTTCTAATTCATAATGTCTAATTCTGATTCATAAATTCGATGGGAATGATATAAAAGCAGGCCGTTGTCATTGCCGCTGCTAAGAACAATTTAGCTTTGGTACGTTGAAATGACCACAAACCAAACAGAAATAGATTTTTCTTACAATAAATATAATAAAGTTTTTAATCAAAATAATGAAGGTCAATGCAGACGTAGTGCGATTGTTGCCGTATGGGGTACTTCTCTGTATAACAAAATATTTTTTAGTAAAGCTTCAGATTTCACAAATCAAATGTCTCGTAATCAAGTTTTAGCAGTAAAATTGATATTGGAAGACTATTTTGATTTAAAGTTTATTTAAAGTAAAACGAAGTTCTTAAATTATTTTTTATCATGTCCTGGAGCTTTATAGTTTTCTACAGTTAAACTTGAATGAGAGCAATAAAAAGCGTTAGAGACTTTACTTATCAAAATAAAAACGCTGAAAAATAGTTGAATTCTAATTCGGGGGGCTTTTTCTGTGCGGATAAAATATCTGTTAGTCCAGAAAAAACTGACAGTGTGTTTTCATAACTGAGGATTCTATGTTCATCAGTGGCACTTCAAAACTAAAAAACAATTTTAAAGTAAATTTTTATGTATTGCCTTATAATTAAAAGTAAAACATCTTAGTTCTAGAAGTCTTAGCAACTAGTTTATTTTACCAAAGATCTCTGCACGATTAAAAAAAGCAAAAACAACAACAACATTAAATTATATACTTTGCAAAATTTCAATCCTTTACTATCTATTTGAATATTGTTCATTGAACTTTGCTATAATTAAAACTCAGCTTATCTAATTTGGTATTCATTCTTTTGTTTATTCAAGGTTTACTCGAGACGCTTCATATTGGATCGCAATTATATCGCGGATAAAAAAGTACACAATGTGTACGCTTCAATTAAATATAGCCTCCGGCTATAAGTCGCGAGATGCGAAATTACTCTTTCTCCGCACATCACAATCAAATATTCATCGTCCGTAAGCAATTTTTTCGTCGACTCTCGAACGTAAAGTTCAGAGACTTCTTCAAATTTATATTTCAAGAGTGCGCATATCACGCAAGCGAGAAAGGCTTACGGTGTATACTTTAATTACAGAGGCTGCAAAGAAGAAAAGAACAGAATAAGAAATGTCGCCTAAAGCGCACAACGTCGCGTTCAACCTCGGATTCATAAGCCTTAAGCAAATAAATATTTATCGAAGTCTGTCGAAGGGGTAGTCTCGCGTAGTTTTTTGTTGTCAAGCTGTAATGCATTGGGAGTTTTCGCATTTATCTTTCAGAAGCTTATAACGCAGTATTGCAGCTATAATTGTCCGGCGGAGAAACAGAGTGGTTTAAGTGATCGAAGGGCACTGAACTTTGTCTTTCTACCGAATGTCTGTAAGGCTTGAAATATTTAAAAAAATTTGTACGTACGACTATAAACCGTAAGATGCGAAAGGGTTATTGCACTCTCCAAACGTTTTTTTCCAAATTAAACATTCATTCATACGTAGATGAACGTCTTCCTGTCCACCGCGATACTTTTTATCGAAACTTGAATCAGAAGTCCGCAAGAACTTCAAATTTATATTTCAGGAGTATGCGCAGCATTGGCACTTTCATTGTATGCACATGCTGTAATTACAGACGCTAGGAAGAAAACTCGTATTTCTTACGGAATATCAAATGATGCCTTCGACGAAAGGGTAAGACCGAACGCTCTTCACGTAATTACCTATGCAAAAGCATATTAAAAGAGTTTTCGATACGTTTGCCTCAATTAATTATGCCTTCGTGAAAGGGTAAGCTTTTGGGATTGTTTGTTGCCAAGCGAAGTCTGAAAGAAATTTCGGCTTGGAGACGTTCAATTTATTAAAAGCTCTTTTAGAACTAAATAAATTGAACTTTATGCATTCCAAATATATAATTAAGAGAGTAATATGCACCTGCAGGTGAAGAGATTTATTAATGAAACTAGCTTGCTCTTTGAGGAAATGACCCACGTGAAACGATTTTGTAAAATTTTTATAAAATTTTAATAAAATCATTTGTCATGAACTTCCACAGACGAGGCGCAAAAGATGATCACAATGCAAGGAGATAAAAAGACTGCTCGCATACACCACATTATGAGCTCCTCTAACAGTCACCGATTGCTAGTTTTGGCATGAGAGGTACAGAAGGTTAGGAGGCGCCACCAAGCATCAGTTGTGAAAAATAACATTAATTCCGCTTGGTGGCGCATCGTAACCTTTTGTACCTCTCATGCCAAAACTAGCAACCGGTGACTATTAGAAGAGCTCATAGTGTGGTTTATACGAGTAGGCCTTGTATCTCCTTGCATCGTGGTCATCTTCGCCTGATCTGTGGAAGACGTCATGATTGATGACAAATGATTTTATAAAAATTTTTATAATTATAATTTATTGGTCCTAACATTCCTAAGGAAATGTTGCATTAAACAAAAAAAAACAATTTATTATATATACATCACTCGGACGATAAAAATTTCTCTCGATAGTTACATTATATTAGCAGGGTTTTCCATAAGTCCGTTTTTGTACACATTCAATCGTGTTGGCGAGGAAAGCTGGCTAAGGGAATGCGTTTTTTGAGCAAGAATTGGTGTGGCTTTACTCCTGCCGATATCAAAGCTTACGCCATCGAGTGCTTGTACAGCAGTAGCGTAATGTATTCATTTCTTTGGCGATTTCGGTCATTGCCCTCGAATTGAGTCATTGCTATTAAAACGTTAGATACAGAAAGATACAAACACTGAGAAAGAGGAAAAATAGTAGTAGCAAAATATTACCATAAAAATAGAACTTATCTATTCCGCTCCTGGTGAGGAAATCACCCCAGACCATTAGCTCCCTGACCTCCCGCACCAGCATCGGCTAATCTTCCGCGTGGACGCTTACTGTACGCGTCATATCACATTCGTAAAATCCAGCACAATTGTAGGTACGACTGTGGCACGATGCCGATAGTTTTCTAGAAGCTTCCCGAAATATTTTATTCATAAATGCAACTCTAATCTCGCTTGTTGCCAAATTTCTATGGCGATAAAAGGAAAAATAGACGGCATGAGTCTCATAGTCACTGAACACAAAGTATGACCAATGTTGGTTCTTGTCTGGTTCAAGCATCTCTCTTTGCATGAAAACCTTGGTCATCTTTGTGTTTAATTCAGGGCAAGGAACTCTGTACCGAATTTTTTTTTGGTCACGCCATTGACATAAAATTTCATTAATGACAAGGAGACCACAAGCATCGTGGCTATATCTGCTGCCGCCTGCACAGCATCGTTGATAGTTGATTTTATATTCATGTGTCTTAGTCTTTAAATACCACAATTTAATGATTAATTCTAGAATTATATTTTGAAAAGAAAAAGAAAAAATTTATTACCTTTTATTTTCAAAGTTTCATTGATATCATTAGTAGATATTTTATTTTTTCATTAGTTAAAGTATCAGCAACTAACCACGAAATACCACAATTCAAAGCTTCTGTGTACTTTCAAAATATAGTACGACAAGCTTTTCTTTTCCAGCTTTTGCTTAAGAGGATGTTGAATCAGAGCGTTGCAAAGAGCCATAACAACTTCCAGTTGATCACAGACATGCATAACGAAAGTAGTCATAATGCTGCAGGCTGCTATCGTAGGAATACAGAAGACGTAGCCTGACACTATCTAGTTTAGGAAAATCAGTTCATAATTTGGATTTGTACGAGCGTCGACAACCTTACGATAAACTCAGCAGAATGGTTCGCGTGACCTTTCCCTCTATGACTTCACTAGAATTCAGATTACCGGGTAATAGTGCTGAAAAAGATCAAATATATTTTTTAATACTTATTTTACATACATTTAATAACTAAATTTTATAATACTAATGATGGAGAATTGGTACAATGTTGGGAATAACTACTACTGGTTTTTCAGCCTTTATTTATTTAATTCTTATTTTGACTAACTTTGCCTCTTGAAAATTTATTCCTTGAAATGGACCTCACTTGAGGTCGAAACGTCGGAAGTGTAGTCAAATAAAAAGAAAAAGACGGTAAAACTAGTAGTAGTTATTTACAACGTAACATTTATAATACTTTAATACAAAATGAGCTTTATACGTTATGTATTACTAATCGTTATATGTTATGTATATTATGCAAATTCTCGCGCTATATCTAATAACATAAACAAAACTATATACGTATAAATACAGGTTGAATTCGACATCGCTATAACCACTCCGCTTTGATCTGTTGAAAGCACTGGGCTAACATGCCCGTGTACTTCATCGGGGCAGCTGACTTGATATCTCTTATCATCGTAACACTCACAGGTCTGACGTGTTCGAGCCTGTTTTTCTGCTCTGAGTCGTTTTTCTCTTCGACAGAAATGTAGTAATATTAGAAAGAAAATGAAAAAGCAGTTCCAGATCATGGATGAATACTTAAAAAAAATCAGGAATACAGTGGCCCTTTTCGGTAAGGGCCAAATTCCTAAAGATACCAAAAGTAGAAATTAATACCCACTGATTTTTATTTAACAATTAAATATTCCCTAAATTGATAAATAATGCATGGCGGACTCAATCAAATTAATTTAAAATATGATATGTAGATTTATAATAAAGATAAAGTACTAGTCTTTTAGCTTAAAGAAGTCAGAAGATTTTTCTGTTTTTCCATATTTCACTTACATTCCATGAAAAAGTCCGTCGATACGATGAATCTTTCATACTGCATTTGGGTATCAGGAAGACAAGAATGCACATCGATCTTACGCTAAAAGTTAAAAATTTACAAATGAAAGGACTACATATGTTTAAGAACGAGAGGACATTATGTATTGAAGTAGAAGATTGACAAAATGAAATTGAGAGAATTAAGATATTATAAATTTTATCTAAAGAATCTGTACATGAATTCTTCTTATTAAAATATTACTTTTATTTGATAATATAACAGTTTTTAAAAAATTAATGGTTTAAGATTTCAACGATATAGTTTCCATAATACTTCTGTTACAATGGAATTTTTTTCTTTATCCTAATTACCCATAGTAAATGTTCTCAATAAATGTAAGTAAGTACATGCTGTTTTCATTACCTAACAAATTCAAATCATTATATGTATCAGTAGGCAAAAATAAACAAAATAAAGATGTTTTTAAAGGTACTCACAGAAGCAAAGGTAATAAAATTTAAATCTACCAATTTACCAGCAGTTATTTTTGCTGGTCGTTTAGAAATGTGGATTATCATAATGATGTCACGTGATAGATTTCCAGGAAGCCGGTACCAAGGTATGCTGTACGAAATATCTGCGATTTGCTTACACTATTAATTTTGTAGAATTAAAAGCAAAGCCGATTAATATTCTGAAAACTCGATTGTTAAACTATATACCTGGTCTGTTAAAAATTCACCAATGTAGCACAATATGAAAATGTTAAAAACAAAGGAACACAATATTGTGACGTACGTAATGGCATTGAAAGTTTCATTACGTTCCCATTCCTGAAATACAAAATATAATATGTTTATATCGGATCTATCTTAAATAAAGATGTGGAAAAAATCTTGCCAGGTAAAAATAATTTATCTAATTTTTATAAAGATTTTATATAAGTTTTGGTTCTATACAATTCATATAAAATTTTTATATAGTAGTGCAAAAAATATGAGCTCCTCTAATAGTCATCGGTTGCTGATTTTTACGTGACGGGTTAAAAGGTTATGATGCGCCATGAAGCGCCAGTCATGAAAAATAAAATTAGTTCCGCTTGGTGGCGCATCCTCAGCTTTTAACTTCTCACGTAAAAATTAGCAACCGATGACTATTAGAGGAGCTCATATTTTTTCCACTTCTATATAAAAATTTTATATAAATTGTATGGAACCGAATCTTTACAAAACGTAAGATTTTTATGAAAATTTGATAAATTATTTTTACTTGGGTTCACTTATTAAACCTGCGTTGAATACAATAGGCTCACCATTAAAAAATAATATCCAAGTAAACATATATTTAAAGTGCACCCAAGAAATTCAACGAAACATATCCCAATAATACTATCTTCAACTGTTGATGCAAATCTGAAATTTATCATTATTACTCGATATTTCGTGATTATAGTACATGTAACAATAATATGTGTATAAATGTAAAACATATAAAACATATAAATGTAAAACATGTAAAATATATAAATGTTAATTAACTGGTTTTTCAAATTTTCGTATTTAAAAAAACTGTAATTTTTCAAAAAGATGAAATTGTTAAAATGCACCTTAACGCCCTCAAATGCCGTTCAATAAGACCACCCACTTTTTTCTGAAAACTGTCAATATCGGGTTCTCCGTCGTTTGACCCCCCAATGAGTGTCCTACAAAGAGCCATGACAACTTCCAATTGGCCGCAAGCGTGCATCACAAAAATAGCGATGCTGCTACACACAGTCGCAGTAATTGTACAAAGTACATATCCTGATAACACCTGGCCGATGTACACAAACTCATATACTGGGCTGTGACTCACGTCCAACAGTTTCCGGTAGACGGGATATGATAATCCACGGATCCTTCCAATCGAATGATGTTCCTCGCTTAAATTTTCATTGGTGAGTAAGTCTGAAATATTTTGCAATAATAAATTAAAATACTTTTACGACGCTACGTTTACGACAATAGAAAACACAAAGCGTGATGTGTAACGGATTAGACCACAAAGTGCTTAAGTTATTTTGTTGCTAGAGATCAGGAGTCAGAACTGTCCTATCATCTACCAAACTGTATTAAATGACAAAGGTTGGATTGTACGTACAAAAAGTATTGAAAATCTATCGCATTCAGGCTAAATCGTTTGATAGAGTAGACAATTTTAAGAGTTACGTCTGCCGGAGATATGTATATTAAACCATTACTTCCAGACGGGGAGCAATGAAAATTGTTCACTTCAATTTTCTTCTCTACCTTCCGTCCAAATGTGAGAGATTTTTAATACGTTGTATACGTGTTGCCGACTGACCAAAGTCTGTAGTCATCTACTTACTCTATTTATTTATTATGATAAGACAATTTTAACTCACCTTATTTCTAATCAATAATAATTCACATAGACCAATTATTCATTTTGTGGGCCCTTTGAATGAACAAAAGGTTGAGGATGACAATGCAAATGTTCCTTATTCTCACTACTGCCACGTACGACGTGCATCAAGGGGCGTCTAATTACAAGCGTCAGAGTGAAGATATGAGGACGACTCGAAGAAAAGATTAGCGTAGGCATCAATAACTCAGTGGGAAGAGCATCTTTCGCGAAGAAAGTGATAGGTTCCTGGCTGAATAAAACCCGTGCCTCTTTTTTTCGAGTCCTGTCAATTGATAACGCAAGGCTACTTTTTGAGATGTGTCATGACAGTTAAAGCAAAGTATAAAATTAAAAAGAAAGCTGATTATTTATAAGACAAAAAATTTGTAATATTTGTCACCAGAATGATCATTAGCAATCGCAGCTACCGGCGTCGACAACAAAGGCATTATCGCGTGATAGAACACTCCTCCTCCAAACATAAAAGCAGTGCATACAGTGGATAATTTCCTTCCAAAATTAGCATTCTTCATCATCACTTTTTCTTCATCAAATTCATTCTTCTAATTGCACATGTAAGAATAATAAATTAATTGAAGTCGTTTTTTCTTTAGGTAAAACTATAATTATTTTAATAAAGACAATTTTTTATTAACATTACTTGATCAGGATTTCGACACTTTTGCCAGTCATCTTCGATGTGCTGGAAACACTTGGCGTACTGAGCAGTATATTTGATAAGAGCAGCGTACTTACAGAGAGCCATCACGCAAAAGCTCATGGGTCCTATTAGTTTCAGCCGAATATCGAATTCTAAATCTTCGAGAACAGTGTGAAGTGCACAGGGAGCCAGCAGGAAGAAAATCAGGAAGTAGTTCCAAATCACTGCCAAGTAACATAAAATCTTAAGGAATATCGATGCATCCTTTGGAAGCGGCCAGATTCCAAGTGTTATGAGAAAGTAACGACTTATTCCCACAGCAAATTCAGATTCTTTTAGTAGCATAATTTTTTCTTCGCAATTCAAAAAGTGCTTTCAATACAATAAAAGAATTGCAGCAAAAAGATAATATCTCAAGCTACGAATAGATAATATAATACTTCAAGCTTCGAGTTTGAATTGATGCAAAGTATCGTTAAGGCAATATCTTTCACACTGCAAAAACTGTGAAGTCCGCAATAGGCTTGCAGAGTATGAAATATTGTGTGCTGTGATAGTATGTCCAAAGCGCATGACCGTTAAAATAAACATAGAGTTTTTATAAGAGGTGTGTAGAGCCCACGAAAAACTCATAAGCCCGATAAATGTTTCATACAGATGAACTGCGTTTGGCAACCGGGATATAATGTAAGCAACATTCGTAAGTAATATTTCGTCAAGGGAACATGAATAGTGAGTTGAAGAAGAAATTTATGTTACTATTTATTGCTACCATGATTATATGCTACCGCGAAGCACCAAACTGCGTTCAACTCGCTAGTGCTCGAAGAATATCTGGTAAAGTATTCCCAAAAAATTCTGGGAGAGTCCTCTACATTCATAACTTTATTGTTAAAAGAAAAAAAACGTTTTTTGTTTATCTGAAAAAATTATAAGCTGACAAAATAATATAAACGTGTCTTTTAAATTACTTATTAATATTATAAAAAAAAGATTTAGAAAGCAATCTTGTGAAACAAAATCATACCGCCGGGACGAATTTTTTAACCGAAGTTATTTACGAAAACAAAAAAAAAGAAATAAAAATTCGTGCCGCGACGAGATTTTATTTCACAAGATTGCTTCCTTCTTTTCTATAAAATATTAAGATCTAAAATTTTAAACACACATTCATAAGACGCAAACAAACAACGATGTATTTAAAAAATTTAGAATTTCGAAAATTCATAACAAAGTTTTGTTCTTTGAAGTTCTGTTTCTTAGTTTCAAATGTTTCCAGATAAACACAAATACTTTTTTACTTTCAATAATAAATTTAGGAATCTAGAAGACTTGAAGAATGTCCCAAAATTTTTCGGGAATATTTTATTGAATATTCTTTAAGCGTTACAGCAAGTTGAGCGCAGTTTGGTGCTCCGCATTAACGTGCCCCCCTCCCCCTCCTTACTTTATACGGTCTGCGGAAGAGCCACCCTAAAAGTTGAAAGTTCACAAATGAAAGGATTATGTTTATAAAAATGAGAAGAAATAACGTATTAAAGAAAAAGATTCACAAAATGAAATTGAGAGAATTAACATTTTATCTGAAGGATCTACAGATGAATTTTTTGATTAAAATATTACTTTTATTTGATAATACAACAGTTTTTACTAAACATGGTTTTCATCAATTTATAATATACAAATGTAACTCTTTTAAAAAACTAATGGTATAAAATTTCAACAATGTAGTTTCCATAACACTTCTATTATAATGGAATACTTCTGCTCATCCTAATTACCCACAGTAAATGTTCTGAGCAAATGTAAGTAAGTACATGCTGTTTTCATTACCTAACAAATTCAAATCATTATATGTATAAACAGGCATAAATGAATAAAACACAGCTTTTTTTTAAAGGTACTCACAGAAGCAAATGTAATAAAATTTAAATCTACCAATTTACCAGCAGTAATTTTTGCTGGCCGTTTCGAAATGTGGATTATCATAATGATGTCGCGCGGTAGATTTCCAGGAAGCTGATACCAAGGTATGCTGTATGAAATATCTCCAACTTGCTTACACTGTTAATTTCGTAGAATTAAAAGCAAAGCCGATTAATATTCGGAAAATTCGATTGCTAAACTATATACCTGCTCTGTTAAAACTTCGCCAATATAGCACAAGATAAAAATATTAAAAACAAAGGAGCACAATATTATTATGTAGGTAATAGCATTGAAAGTTTCGTTACGCTCCAATTCCTAAAATACAAAATATAATATTAGCATATAGTCTCTCGCAAATAAACATAGGGAAAAATATGTCTTCATTTATTAAACCTGCAGTGAGTACAATAGACTCACCATTAAAAAATAATATCCAAGTAAACATATATTTAAAGTGCACCCAAGAAATTCAACGAAACATATCCCAATAATACTATCTTCAACTGTTGATGCAAATCTGAAATTTTTCATTAGCACTTGATACTTTATAAATGTATAACAAAGCATGTTTCAAATTAATGTTAATCAATTAATTTTTTACAAGTGAAATTTCGACATTTCGTCAAAAAAAAAATAATTTTTGCAAAGCATTGAATTGTTGAAACTCACTTCAATGCCCTCAAATGACGTTCAATAAGATCACCCACTTTTTTCTGAAAACTGTAAATATCAGGTTCTCCTTCGTTTGACTCTCCAATGAGTCTTCGACAAAGGGCCATGACAACCTCCAGTTGGCCACAGACGTGCATCACAAAAATGGCGATGCTGCAACACGCAGCCATAGTAATTGTACAAAGCACGTATCCCGATAATACCTGTCCGATATACACAAATTCATACACTGGACTGCGACTCACGTCCAACATCTTCCGGTAGACGGGATATGATAACCCACGGATTCTTCCGATTACGTCATGTTCCTCGCTTAAATTTTGATTGGTGAGTAAGTTTTCTGAAATATTTTACAATAATAGATTAAAATACTTACATATATAATACATTTACGATAAGGTAAAAAAGAAAGGGTGATGTGCAACGGACTAGATCACAAAGTGCTTAAGAATATTGCGTTACTAAAAAGATCAGGAACCAGAATTGTTCTACCATTTTTCAAACAGTATAAGTATGTTAATTATGGCAATTTTGGCCCACTGACCCAGAATTGCTACGGGTTTCTTGGTGCACGCGAAACCGTAGTTTATATTGAATAAATGGATGTGATGAAAGAGAACGCTGCGGACCCAAGATGTCTCCGGACACAATTGTCTGGCACATATGACACGTGATAACTGTCAAGCGCTCTCTCTCTCTCTCTCTCTCTCCCTCTCTCTCTCTCTCTCATAACGCAAAGTTTTATGCTCTTACATAGGCAAGATAAAAGTAGATTACTGGAGTTTAGCAAAAAAAGTCATTGGAATATTTATGATATTTGGAATACTTATGAAATATTTCGTAAGTATTTCACGAATATTCCAAGTCTCATATTCCTGTGGAATCTTCCCAAATATTTCAACGAATTTTCTCGGTCTGCGTGGGATTCTGTCGTCGTCGAGGAAAGTCTCGCATAGTCTATATGTATTAGAATCTTCTTCTCTTCCAAAGGTTCCATCCAAATGCGTGGGATAATCAGCGCGTCGTATGCGTGTTCCCACCTGATCACACTTTTCATACATCCGCCTACTATGGTAAAACAATTTCTACCTCATTTCTAATCAACAACTCAAAATACGCGAGTGTAATCTAATTCCTCCTGTAGATCAATTATTTATTTTGTGGGTCCGTGCAATGAACAAAATGTTGATGTCGACAGTTAAAGCAAAATATAAGATTAAATGAAAACTGATTATTTATAAAACACAAGAAATTTGTATTTGTCACCAGGATGATCATTAGCAATCGCAGCTACCGGCGTCGACAGCAAAGGCATTATAGCGTAATAGAAAAGTCCTCCTCCAAACATAAAAACAGTGCATCCAGTGGATAAAGATCTTCCAAAACTGGCATTCTTCGTCATCACGTTTTCTTCGTCAAATTCACTTTTCTAATCGCATAAGTAACAATGATAAAATAGTTACAGCAATTTTTTCTTTAGGTAGAGCTACAATTATTTTGTTAAAGTCAATTTTTTATTAACATTACGTGATCGAGATGTCGGCACTTTTGCCAGTCCTCTTCGATGTGTTGGAAGCACTTGGCGTACCTACCAGTATATTTAATAAGAGCAGCGTACTTAAAGAAACCCATCACGCAAAAGCTCATGGGTCCTATCAGTTTCAGTCGAATGTCGAGTTCTAAATCCTCTTCGAGAACTGTGTGAAGAGCACAGGGAGTCAGCAGGAAGAGAATCAGGAAGTAATTCAAAACCATTGCCAAGTAACACAAAATCTTAAGGAATATTGATGCATCCTTTGGAAGTGGCCAGATTCCAAGTGGTATGAGAAAGTAACGACTGATTCCCACGGCAAATTCAGATTCTTTTAGTATCATAATTTTTTTCTTCAAAATTTAAAAAGTGTTTTGAATACAATAAAAGAATTGCAGCAAAAAATAATATTTCAAACTACAGATACATAATATAAATACTTCAAGCTTCGAGTTTGAATTGATGCAAAGTATCGTTAAGTTAATGTCTTTGACGCTGCAAAAACTGGGAGGTTCGCAACAGACTGGCAGAGTATGAAACATTGTGTGCTCTGATTATGTCCAAAGCGCATGACCGCTAAAATAAACATACTGTTTTTATAAGAAGTATGTAAAGCCCACGAAAAGCTCATATAAGCCCGATAAATGTTTCATAAAGATGCACTGCGTTTCGCAACCGGTATTGTGAGCAAGCAGCATTCGAAAGTAATATTTCGTCAATGGAACATGGATGGTGTGTTGGAGAAGAAATTTATGTTATTATTTATTGTTAACCGAAAAATTTACATATTCTGTGATTTAATCTTATAAGAATATTGTAGTTTTGCTTTACTCTCAGATTATCAACGCGAGTAAGAAAAGTTCTTAGCTTACTCAATCTTCTATTTCGATACAGTTGTAAATTAAAATAAAATATATAAAATATAACAAGTATTAACAAATCTTGCTTGTAACTGTAAACAAGTTTTAAAATAATTTCAAATTAGTTGTGTATATTTTTTTAAACAGTCTGAATATATTTTAAAATCGTATTACAGTAAGTAACAAAAACAATTCGCTAATTAACTAATTAATATTTAAAGTATTCTAAAAAACTATTTATTGCTGTACTACACTGAAAAAAAAATTCATTAATGGCAAGTAAATTTTACTTGAATCAAGTAAAATTTACTTGATTCAAGTAAAATTTACTTGATTCAAGTAAAATTTACTTGCCATTATTACGTTTTTTTTCCGTGTAGTAGCTTGGACTAAAAAGAAAAGGTTCTAAGAAGATTTAAGTATGTACAAGCCGTTTTCATTACCTGTTAATTACAAAATATGCCATAATTTATATAAATTCTTCAATAAGAATTACTATTGCGATACTTACACTTGCAAAAGTGATAAGCGTCAAATCTACTAATTTACCAGCAGGTATTTTGGCTGGTCGTCTTGAGATTAGCATTATTAAAATTATATCCCGCGGCATGCTTGGGGGCATTCGGTACCAAGGAATCATATAAGCTACTTCTCCAACTTGTTTGCACTGAAATAAAATTTCTTTTATACATAAATAAAATTTATTGACAAAATGAGTTTGTAAAATACTGTAACTACCTGTTCGGTTAAGAATTCACCAATGTAGCATAGAAGGAAGATGTTGAAAATGAAGGAAGATAACATCATGCAGTATGTAAATGTATTTAAAGTCACGTTACGTTCCCATTCCTAAAATATTTCATGACAGTACATTGCTTTTCTGTGCCTCACTAATTTTTGTTGGAACAGTGTGCGAGAAGTTAAATTTCGCACGTTTTTCAATTGTCTTAAATCGAATGCTTATTCCGAACTTCTCAAGCGAAGGCAGCATCAAGAAGCAGTGGGTTTTCTACAGCTTGGCTTAAGGTGGGGAATCGATCTACTTCGCTAAATTTCATGTGCGGAGTACAGTGAGACAAAAGTTTAGTAAAAATTACCGTACTGTCTAGTAAGGCCACCACAGACTAACAAAACCAAAAAAATGGCCATACTTTATAGGAAAGTTTACCAGACAGTATAGTAAAATTTCTTACATATACAAGGAATTTTACTGAAAATATAGGAAAATTACCCAAATGGTAAAGTAAAATTTTTTAAAAAGTATAGTAATTTTTTTGGTTTTGACCGTCTATGGTGGCTTTACTAAATAGTATGGTAATTGTTACAAGATTATTTATATTTTTTACTACATTTGTTATCTCAGAGTATAAAAAAACAGTGCAGTAGATGTGTGCAGGTGATTTTCGATAAGTGTAATTATTGTTAATACATTAAGTATACTTAAAAATAAATTCAATTATATTATAAATCGTTAATATCTACCGACAAACAATAATATCCAGCCAAACATATGTTGAATGTAGATCCGAGAAATTCCAAGAAACATATTTCGTTAATATTTTCTTCGATTTTCAATGCAAAGCTGGAAAATATTAAAGTCCAACGCAAAAAAATATGAACAATTTACATTTATAATTTAAAATTCCACCGTTACCTCAACACTCGCAAATGTTTCTCGACCAAATTCCCAATCTTCCTCCGGATTTCCACAACTTGTAACTGCCACTTATCTTGGTCCTCTAGTTTATCGTCCTGGTCATCAACGAGTTCTCTGCAGAGATTCATCAATACTTCGAGTTGACCGCATGCATGCATGACCAAAATGGCGATGGTGCTGTACATCGCCAAGGGAATGACGCAGACGATGTACCCAGATATTATCTGGTCGACGTAGACCAACTCGTAGGTCGGACTTTTCAGGACGTCCATCAGTTTATGGTAGACTGGGTAAGCCAGACCTCGGATTCTGAAGATTTCCTCTCCGACACTGACGTTGTCAATTGCTGAGCATGTAAATGTGATTTTTAGAATTTGGTAAGTGCAAGTCGGAATAAGTAGATGAGAAAAACTATAATTGACAAAGGCATCTTTGACAAGAAATTAAAAAAAATTCATAATTCTTAAGTTGCATTAAAGTCAGAAGTGCAAAATCTGTTGTTCATTTTTCAATTATGATTTGATTAACTGTTACTTAAAAGATTTGGGTCAAAGTATATTTTTTTTACATATTTTTAATGCTCTTTTCTAATTAAAATAAATTTTTTAGGCCGCAATTCAATATGGCAGATATTCATTAAAAAAAACTAAAAAATTTAATAACTTTTTGTATTAAATCCAATTTTTCATTTCGCTAATGTTCAACTATTAATGCATAAACTAGTTGTACTAAGAAATCGAATAGGTTTCGAAGCCATAAAATCCATATAGCTATGACAAAGTGTCAGTAAATGCATAAATAATTTTGTACACTTTCAAATAAGCATTGTAAATTACGATCTAATTTTTCTATTTAATTAATTCGTTTTTATTTCAATGGAAGTCATATAACCAGATATATTTAAGTACACAGCAGCCACAGGGATGGAGAACAGCGGCATGATTACTTGGTAAAAAATAGCTCCACTTGCCAGAATCAGCACACTTATAATGATCAGGATTCTTCCAATACCGGCATTTCTCATCATTGCTTCCAACTCAGCAGCATTTGTCTCCAACACAAAACCGAACCTTGAACACTAATTAAATCGAACCATCTCCTTTATCTATCTCACTTATTACCTGTGACTGTCGACAACGCTGCCAGTCCTCCTCAATGTGCAAGAAACACTAGTCGGTCAGGTCGGTATGTCTGATCAGGATGGCGTACTTCCCTACGGCCATAAGGCAGAAGCTGATTGGTCCGAAGAGCTTTATCCTCATGCTCATGTTCTTGTTCTCTATAAAGGCAAACAGGACGCAGGGGACGAGGATGAAGAAGATGAACGAGTAATTTAGGATGATCGCCGCATAATTTAGGAATTTGCGATACGATGAGGCGTCCTTTTCTAGGGGCCAGATTCCCATCGGGATCAGGAAGTAGCGGCTAAGTCCCACCGTGAATTCAGAATGTGTGAACAACATGTTCTTAAAAACGCAAATGTAATGTCCAGAGAGTGAAAGATTTAAAAAACAAAAAATATTATTAATGAAAAATACAGGTTCAATTATTGCAACAAGGAAAATTTTTAATGAATTATTTGAGAACAGATTTGTTGTCAAGATTTCAAGTTTAAAATGATTTGTAATAAAAACTAGTTTGATTTGGATATATATTTTTAAATTCTACAACTTCAAAGGCAAGTTTATTTTTTAATTATCGCTAAAGCCTAATCTTATTTATATTTATAATTTTAAAACGTTATCATAAAAAGACACAATTTTAGACTTATTTAACAAGATTTTATAAAAAGAGTAATTTTTTTAATGAATATAATTGAATATATGTGAATTTAAATTGAAACTACTGAAAACTTATTCATTTGTAAACTTAGAAGCAATGGCAGCCCATTACAGACATGCGAAACGTAACACTGATTTTAAGTAGGAAGTGTGAACGAGGCTAATTGTCGAGTACTTGAGATTCATTACCTTACCTACTTTTGCATGACTTTGATCAACAACTCGATAAGGAAACTCACGAAAATTAGTTCTATAAATTAAAAGCTCAGTAATTCTTAAAAATAGTTTATCTCTATTTAAAAAAGTATTATTAGTTCAAAAATACATTTCTTTTTGCTCGAAACTCAATTGCTCTAATTTACAACATTACAGTTCTCAACAAATTTAAATAGGTCGCCGCTGACTTAATTACCTAAAAGTGAAAACTTTCATTAATTTAAGTAATAGTACAAAAAATTAAAAGTAGCAAAACTCACATTACAAAAGCTGCTCATAGATAAAAACACCATTTTCCCGGCCGTAATTCTTGCAGGATAACAGCTGGATATCACGATAATCATAATTAAATCCAGCGCCTTCCTACCAGGTAGCAAGTACCAATTGATCGCGTAAGTGACCTCGCCCACTTTTTTGCACTGGAAAGAAAAAGGCTGCGTCATTTCAAGGTATATTTTGCCTGTATTTTTTATACCTGCTCCGTAAGAAGCTCGCCGATGTAACAAAATATGAAAATGTTAAATGTAAAAGAGATGAGGAGGATGCAGTAGGTCATCGTACTGATCGTGTTCCGACTCTCCCATTCCTAAAATTATTTTCTTTTCAAAACTTAAGTTTTTAATGCTTTTAAAATTTAAATATTATTTTACTAATACCGTTATAAAATAGTATCCAAGAAAGCAAATGTTCATTGTGCAGCCAATGAATTCGATAAAACAAATGGCATTTAAATTCTTTTCCACGCGCGACGCAAAACTGATTAAGCATAATAAAAACATATTAATTATTTAAATCTATCACAAAGTAAATAAACACGTAAATCGTTATGAAAAGTAGAATTTTTATTTTTCTAAAAGTAGATAAGTAAACGTTTCTATTGTTTGATGAAAGTAACGCACGCCTTTTGGAATCATTTCTGAGTGTGTAAAGCTTTATATCATAGCGTATATCAGTGCGCGAAACTATAATGCTTTACACATTCAGAAGTGGCCCACAAACGCGTTCGTGTTAAAAAAATAGCTTTCTAAAGTCATGCGTGGAAATGGCCCTTTTTCATGCCTGTACGGAAAATACGAAATCCCTCACTCGTGCGAGAATATTACTCCACCTTCCCGCACTAGTGCAGAAAGGACCACTCCTGAAGGTAGGAATATTCCTGTACTACAAATGTAAGAAAGTGATTTTATCCTCGCTTCGAGCGGGCGAAAACAGTCACAGGAGGATAAAATCAGTTTCTCGCACTTGCATTGAAAACTACACTGAGAAAAGAGATATAGTAAAAAGTACAAAGTCTTGTAAAAATTACCATACTGTCTAGTAAAGCCATCACAGATTGTCAAAACTAAAAAACTACTATACGATTAAGAAATTTTATTAAATATACTATATTTTATACTGTATCGTAAATTTTCTTATAAAGTATGGTAATTTTTTTGGTTTTGACAGTCTTTGGTGGCCTTACTAAACAGTTTGGTAATTGTTATATAACTTTTCTCTCAGTGTATTAATACGCACTAGTTGCGTAATATATAACTAATTTGTATTATAAAATAATTAATTTTATAATTTATAAAGAAATTTGATGATATTTAATTCACATATTTCATATAAATATATTTCATATAAATATTATTTCAGCCTTCAAGTCCCCATGAATCATACTTAAGTGCTCTTAAATGTCGCTCAACGATCTCCGCCATTTTACTGCTCCTCGTACGCTCGGCCACCATCTTGTCCACACCATCGTCGCCATTTTCTCGATCATTAACGAAGTTCTTTAAGAGTGACATGACAATCTCTAGCTGGGCACAGACGTGTACAACGAAAACTGCCGCGAGACTGCAGGCTCCGATCGTGATGGTGTACAGCACGAAACCTGACATGCATTGCACGAAGAATACGATCTCGTAGACAGGACTCCTATCGACGTTGAGCAGGACACTGTAGATTGGGTAAGTCAACGCTCGAGGAGCTGTTTTAAAATTTTTACAAGTAGTTTTTACAAAAAGATTTTTTATGAACATTTTTTTATACAAAGTTTTTTAGCAGATTATGAAAATCAGATACAATACCAGGTCCGTGTTCTATGAGATCAGAATCATTTTCCGCAGCAAGAGTCAGCAACCGTTCCATCAATTCAGTGGTAGCGATTCTGCCGGACGAGAGAGGCATTATCGTATGATAAAAAAAGCCTCCACCATACATGAAAGCAGCACAAAGAACTGCTAAAAATCTTCCTACTTTTGCATTTTTAAACATCATCTCTAGTTCTGCCTAAAATAATAAGTAAAGGTACACTTGAAGTTAGTTTAATTAAATGAAATGTAAATGAATCTACTATTAGTGTAGCTCACAAATGCATAAGGGTAAATGCATAGTAGTTTTAATGTAACGATCTGTGTAAAGAGTTTTTTGGCGCAATTTATTGCTGCTATTTGTTTGCCGTGCGAAGCACATGAATAGTGCACCGCATGGCATAACGCAAATTTGCATAAGAATATCCGAAAAAAGTGCCTATTTCAAAATGGTACTTTTAAAGGTAGTCTTACATATTTTTACGTTATGCCGTACGAAGCACATTTATATCCCGATTTCAGAGTTAATTTACTAATTCACACTGTAGATTTGAAAGTCAGTCTAGTTCATGTACTTCACACGGCAAGCAAATAGCAGCAATAAACTACGTCAAAAAATCGTTACACAATACAGTTAAAACTATTGTGAATTTTCCCATAAATACATTTATGGACAAATCCATAGTTAAGTTTTTTAAATTAATCATTTCACAATTAACAATATTATTCCATAAATAATTCCAAATAATAAATTCCATAATATATAAAGCTATAAAGCTATCGATACACCAACGATTAACCCTGAGAGTATAAACTTCCAATTCCAACAGTCTCAGAAGAAATTGAGAATCTTTTCAAAAAATACAAAGCATGTCTCCTGAAGCATAATCCTAATCAACTAGCTACACATATACAAAATTAAATTGACATAAATGCTTAAACAATGAATAGCTATACAAGAACGGTTCTTGGCTCAGGCGGTTAAGGCATCAGTTTATTTACCTCACGGTAAACGCTGGGCTTACCTTCCCAAGACATGGGTAATACTGCTCGAGGCCACGGGTTCGAATCCGCTCGTCAGTCCGAAATTTTCGGAGACATTTAAAAAAATATTTGCCGGATATTTCGGTGGCGGAAATCGAACTCGACGACCGCAATAGCCCTACAGAAAAAATCAAAAAAGTAAAAATACGTCTTCCGAACCTAACTGACTATGGTTAATTATGTCGGTAATTCCCGAAAGGGGCATGCGACAATAAATAGCTGAATAAAAAAATAAAAATCAAAAGCTATACAGTGGAGTGTTCCTAAATGATTATTTTTATGTATTTATTTGATTATTTGAAAATTAAGTCTACTAATAAATTGTTACACGATATAGATTGTAAATTAATAAATGGGTGTTAATAAAAAAAAATTTACAAAAAGCAATATAAATATATTAAGTTGCTTTTTACAAAATTCCTTCAAAAATTGTTTGCTCAATTTTTAAGTCTTCGTACATTTCAGGTAAAGGATACAGTACAAACCTTGGCATTCAAGCTCCTGTACAGCTTCCAGTCAGTCTCCACATGCTCAAAGCAGGCTCCAATTTCATGGACCCTGCCCACGAGCGAGCAATATTTTGTAATTGCCATGAGGCAGAAGCTCATAGGACCGATGAGCTTGAGCTTGATGGCGGGATTGGGCTCCTCGAGAAAGGTGTGCAGTGCACAAGGTACCAGCAGGAAGCAGATCAAAAAGTAACAAGCAATTACCGTGGCTAGTCTCAATAGTCTTAAGGACAGCGCAGACTCTGAATCCACCGGCCAAATGCCGATTGGGATTAGGAAGTAGCGGTTCATCTGAATTGCGTAGCGAGACTCTTCGCCGAGCATTTTTTGGTCAGTCCTTTTGAAATACGTATTTTTAGCCTATTAAGATTCAGCGTTACTCCGGCAGTAATAACTCTAAACTATCTACGCATTTAGGATACTAGGTCGAGACAAGAAATGTTCAATCAATAATAATAATGTATATTTGTCAACAGTACCTATAATCCAATTAAATGGCGGCCAATATGATGAACCAGAAAATATCAAATTCCATAAATATTTCTAAAATTTATTATCTTGAGGGTTCGGGTATCGCTGAATATGAATATCTGAAGTCTGTTTTAGGATATTTGTTGAACTACAGTACCGCTCAATTGCTTTTGCCCACCCGTGTAAAAAAAATTAGTCTGGTAAAAGTCTGACTTCAGTCTGGTTCAAAAAGTGTGGTAGAAGTCTGCTGTAA
>JAWWEM010050724.1:0-10818 GCA_035582935.1 Ormyrus thymus
TTCTAAATTTTATAAATAATATAGTAAAATTTACAAATAAAATAGTAAAATTTACGAAATATATAGTAAAAATTATTTGAAGATGCGTGTGTCCCACGAGTGCTATTAAAATAGTAATTTTTCAAAAAAATTTTTCTCAGTGTATATTTCAAGTCTGCTCTACACCTCCTAGAATTTGCAGTAAATTTTCCTACATTATTCTTGTCATTGCTGCAGTCGGAAAAGTAAACTTTCTCGATAAATCAATGTATTTTATAAAAGTACACAAATGTTTGAAGCAACTTTATGTCAGAAAAGAAAGAAATTAATGACCTGGTTCTAAGGATTAGTCATTGGACTTGAATGCCTTTAATTCCGCTCATTAGATAGAATATCGGAAATTAGGTCGTTTTGAGGAAAAATGTTCAATTAACGTTGTACATATAAGTTTCAGTTGAAATTCGTTCTCCCAACTTTTTTCGCTAAAACACGACACTGCACGCCTTTAATAATGCATGCAAGCGACAGCAATGATAGCGTGCAACTTTTCCCCCGCGGGCCCATCGATCACCTTTCGCGGCGACTCAAATAATCCATCGCGCAACTCGAGATTAATCAATTCCGGAATTTGCATATAATCCCGCTGAAGCCGCGAAGACAGAGTGCGGGCGCCATATTTCATCTATTCTTATTTCGCAACGTCTCTCGCGGACAGCCTTTAAAGCGCGGCGTCGTTTCGCGAGGAAAATAAACGGTCATTGTCGCGTCGGTGCTTTTTGCTTCCCGGCGAAAGGAGGCGGCCTCGGCGGTATTGAATTTCCAAATTTTTTAATGTCGATCAAAGCTACGGAGCCTTGCGAAATGATCTTGATTATTAGGCCTCATTCTCATTGTATCGATTTGGTATATTGGCTCCGTTAATTTTCAATATTGCGGGCTTCGGTGTTATATAGTAATTTTGAAGGTATTTATTTCCCAAGAAAATTGGCGGGAAATTAATTACCTTTGAGACCGCGGGTTCGGCTGAGTGAGAATTTCAGTTTTTAAGACCCCGCTTGCGACACGACATACTTCGTCGTATGTGTCTCGCGGTACATATGCATTAGCCAAATTGATTTAAATTTTTGAAATTTTTACTTCACGTTCTAAAAGTATAATGCTTTACGAACGGACCGTCTTATAATCACAAATAAGCTGCGACATAACTTCATCGTAATTACCACACGCGGTTGTCGAGCGCAAAAAATTGTTCAATTTTAAAAACCTCTTAAACCTTTTACAGCACATAGTTTTTTTTAAACGTATGGTAAAATTTAAATTAATAGCCTGTCAAAGTTCACTGTTTTGCTCAAGTGCGCAAGGAAAGCAATTTCGATTCGTCGCTCCTTCCGGGAGTCTTGAGAAGAAAAAAAAAAAAAGCAACAAGCTCCCTTCGTCGACTCTCCTCAGTCGCGAACTCGAGCCTCGACGTCTCGGCTTTGAAAATCTCGGGCTCCGTTAAGTAACCCGTCGACCGGAGCTCGCCGCGGCTCCTATCTCGGGCCCGAAGCTCTCGCGGCGCGGCTCCCTCGCACATTCGGCCCACGTAATCCTTGCGCACGCGCTGACTTCGCTCGCCGCATCTTTAAGGAGGCCCGCGATCCCGAGTCGATTCTCCGCGCGGCTGCCATACGGCGCGCCGCGCTCGCCGCTGCTGCTGGCAAAAGAGAAAGAAAAATCGGACCTTCGCCGATTTGCGGCCGGGCGGCGAGAGAGAGAGAGAGAGAGAGGAGAGAGAAACGGCCGATGTGAAATTATTACTAAACGCCGAGCGGGATGGAAGTGGGAAAACTTGTTGCTTTTCGCGGATTGAGGGCGCTTTTGTTTTTGACGGCGATGGAATTGCGGAGGATTTCTTTACGCGGACGGTCGAGTTTTTCAGATTTATGGATAGGAGCCGTTCTTTTTAGAGGTTTCGAGGAATTTCAATTCGGGCTCCGAGGTGAAATATGGATTTTTTGAAGAAGCTCGAGGCTCTTGAGAAATTTTCAAGCCCCTTAAAGTCTGTGTGGGGCGATTCTTTATCCAAAGAATTTTGTATCGAAGAACAAGAGGTTGTAGAAGTTTAATTAAATATGAGTACAATATGGTTTCTTATTGTTACTTAATACTTGCTTACTTACTGTCTCATAATGACTGTTATTAAGTAAACGACCTAAAACGTTGTATTAGATAATTGTTCAATGCAGCAGATGATAATAATTATAGGAAGGAATTTATGTAAATCTATTAACAATTTTCATAAATTTTTTGAATCTAATAAACGATGTAAAAAATAAACGTTAAATAGTGAAAAGGTCGTAAAAAATTATACCCTTTGGTAAATTTAAAAATAACGTCCTGAAAATTTAAAAAAAATTGACAGTTTTATGTAGCGAACTAAAAATAATTTCAGCTTCATCAATGCACCAAATAAAAAATTCTCCAATAATCGTCTTATTTTATTAAAAGTAAATGGTGTCAATGTATGCACGAATTAATTTCATACAAGCGAAAATATAATTTACTCAGTACGTAAATTTTGATGATTAAATTATTTACTTTTGATTATCTTTTTCTTCGTACAAACTCATTGTTTCCATGAAAAAATTTACTTGTTCATGCAATAGAAAAAAAATGCTCACTTTCAAGACAGCAACTTGATTCTTAATAATATAATTGCATAAAGGCTTTTTTCTGTCTCAGCAAATTACATAAAGTATTTTTTTTTTGTCCCGCAAATTTTTTTATTTTCGATTAAAAAGTCAAGTAAAAAACATTGCTATTTTTATCATAGACAGTATAAACTAATTTACGTTCAATCTTAAATCGATCGGACATAAACTTTTTTTGTGCAAATAAAATTTAATTTAAGTAAGGTATAAAAAGAGTGCTTAGCGACTGTCAGATTTTTCCTCGTGTAACCTAATAATACAATGATGACATGCAAATACAGATGCAAATATACGTTCTTTCTTCTGTTTCTAGCTTCAATTAAACCTCAATTTTGCGTAGAATGTCTAATATTCAAAACCATTTGAGAAAATAACTCTTGCAGCGTGTCTTATAAAGCTCAAATCAATTTTACAAAATTACCTCGTCGGAATATGCTTAAGCAGGCGTGTCATGCAAGAGAAAAAACTATAAAATTAGCTATACAAGAGAAAAAAATATAAAATAAACTGTAGAAGGCTCATTTGTTTCTTGTTCATACAATATTGGCATAACTTTATTTCGAAATGTTTTAGAATTATTGAAATTCTACTTTTAAAAAAATTTCGAGCGAAGGTCAAAATTTAATTTACATCGTTTTTATTACTTAAATATTATGTATTATTACAAAAACTACTAAAATTTCGTTCATTTGAATTATTTCTCACAGCGTATTCACTTAACACTATACTCAACAAAAAACGTCTGCTTTGACCTTTACTAAAATGAATTATCGACTCGTTTATTGCGTAAAACTTACCGAACCTTCATATATTTTATAAACCAGCATTTTAAAACATTTTCTACTGCCAAAAGCAATTTATTCTTTTCTAAAAGAAATAAAAAAATCTTAAACCAAAAGCAATAACCCGAATCAACTCCCAAATCTCCAATGAAGATGACAAAATACGTCCTCCAAAGCTTCACAAAACTGTCAATAGAACCTCGAGAAAACCCAATTGAAGGTCATCGTCCATCCTTGACTCTCATCTCGCGCGAACTCTCTCTCTCTCTCTCTCATCCTCCATCTCCGCGCAATAAATCCCGGCCATCGTCCTTTGCCTCCGCTCGCGGGGCAGAAACCGAGCGACAGACGCCTCGGCGGTCCCGGCCGATCTATCGGATGGCTCGTCGCGGGAAAGTGGACTTTTGCATTCTTGCGGACGGCTCGTTAACCGTAGCCGCGGATTGCGCAACGGCTCTCGCTCGGCACACGAGCGCCTGTATAATTATGCCGTAATATTGTAATGCCCGAGCCGAGAGAGCCGCGGGACTGAATCATTTCCGTCCTTCGATATTGTTCGCCGCGCGTTTCTTCTCTCTCTCTCTCTCTCTCCGCGCGGGGATTAATGTCGGTATAGGCAATATAGAGAGAAGCGAGAGCGGCGCGGACGGTTGCAACACTTTTAACGAGGCGCTGAAGAATTCCCCGGGAATGCCTTAGATCGCCGATGAAGAAGCTGCGACGCGGTTATGGCTTCGGCCTGGCAGAAAATTTAGCTTCGGAGTTATACGGGCCTGAACGAGGGGCGAGATTGGAGGCTCGGTTGAAACTGAAAGCTTTTCGAAGTGCAATGTTTTATTGTTGGCTCGGGGGCGGGTTCGGATACTTGTTGGAAGAAAGAGGTTTGGTGTTTCCTGAAGGAATATTATTGTTTGCTTCTTTGTAATTAGCCTTCCATCATTATGTCAACCAACGTCACGATTTCTTTTTTTTTTTTCTGAAATGATGTTTTTTTTTTTTAATCGGGAGAAGTAAACAGAGGCATATTCCTGAGGAAAAATTTGCAAGATTACGAGACGGACAATTAATATTACCCATTTTTTTTAGACTAATAGGATTTTTTCCCCGGTGTTATTTCCATAATTTTAAAAGATTCTCAAATACGCTGCTTTACTTCATTCGCGACATAGTAATTGTCTCTTATGCTTCGTCGACGGAAGAGAAATTAATCAATTTGTGCGTCCGCGTCATATTTTTATTAAGCAGACTTTAGCGCAAACCTTTCGTACCGGTATAAAAAATGAATAAAATATTAACAGCGCCGAAGAAAATGCCCTAATCGACAGTCACAATTAGATAACAATTTGCGCCGTGCAAATTAATTCGCACCTGCGGAACGCGTTACACAGCTTTAAGTATGTGACACACTGACACGCGACTCCCACTTAGTTCTGCGAGTGTTCGCGCTCCTCTCGATGTGCGCGCGCGTCTGAATTGTTCGAAAGACAATTTGAAATGACCAGCTTACGGCGATTTAGATTAACCGATTCGCGGCGCCGCGGTGGAAGGCCGTAAAAATGTTTCGTTGCGTGGAATATCTTCGAGAAAATCGAGAATATGCAAGCGAGAGGACGAGATTGCGTATTCCGCGTTCTTACAAAATTCAAAACAATCAATTTTTTCTCCCGCGCTCGGGGGTTTACCCTTCATTATTGTTTCGTCATGCGTAGTCAGTAATTGGCGTGCAGTCGATCTTTCTATTCAGAATTTCTTAAAGGATAAAAGAAAGTCAACAGAGTAGTGTTTTGTAGAAAAATCTTTAGTGACAATTCGAAGTGCATAGCTTTTTTTTTCATTAATTCCCTGCGCAGAAAATTTCAAATTCACTAAAATGTATTAAACGTTCGCCTTTACAAATTCTAAAATATCTACTGAAACAGTCGAAACTATTGAAAGGTAAAGGATGCGAGCAAAAGTGATTCTACTCTAACAAGAGGCCAAGGCTGTGGAACTTAGCGATAATCTTCTGGGACTAACTACTTTTAAAAGAGCAGAACGGGTCATACGTATCGTAATATATTACGATTGATTAATCGATGTACTGCTAAACGATGTTAATTCTTTAATTATTAAAGATTCCAATACTAAATAAATCACTTAAAAAAATCCGGTAGTTACCAATTAAGTGAACCATATAAATTCAATGTTTTCTATGTGACAATATACAGTTCTTGGAAGTAAGATTGCCATCTTAATTTCGGAAATGCATACTTTGTTAAATTTAAAAAAGTAATTGGATTTGTTATTTAATCGCCAGTAGTATTAATTAACACTACTCAGATAGCAAGCCAAGGGCGACATATCAACTATAAACGATATACCGATTGAGGAAACGGCAGAGTCAATTCACTTTGTTGACATTTGCATCGCTGCTACTCCTGCAAAATAAATTATATATTCACCTACTGTTAATTTAAATTAGGATTTTTATCCGCAATAATAAATTCGCGCTTCGAAGTAATACGTGACTCGTCTCTAATGATATTCCACGTTGAAGTTTGATCTTTTATTTTTAAGGATGTATTTTTGCGATAGCCGACGCAGAATATTAACGGAAACGTGCTTGCAAAGCAATTTGCTAAAGGGGTATTAAATTTTTTTTTGAAAAAAAAAAGTAGTTTTTCTACGGTACTTTCCTTGTACGTCTGTAAAGTAGTCATTTATTATCAGTTTTATTGCGATGATTGAGTAAAATTTGGACGAAGAATTTTGGGAAACATAAAATACGCTTTACATTGCAATAAATGGAAATTAGCGAGTGCGTAAGCAATTAAATTACGATATAAATTTACTAATACAACAATAATATATGATTTTCCCCGAGTAGAGCACTAAAAATTATGTAAATTTTTACACAAGTAATTGTGAAATAACGAGCAACAGATCTTCAGATAATAATATGTAGGTGGCACGCATTGTTTTGATCTTAACTTTGAAAGTCGAGTACTTTCTATGTATATTTCAAAATTATATAACTCAGTAAAGAACATACTTGTAAATATTTTAAACTGCGGAATGTAGATGCAATTTTTAGAGATTGTATAAGAATTCATTAATTTTCAATGATTGTCCAAGCATAAATGATTCCAATAAAGTACCAAGAAACAAAATAAAATACATTAATTTTGGTTTTATTTTAAACATTTTATTGCACCTTCATATGGAAAGTTTCTTACAATAAATATTTTGTGTTTACATCTGCAATTTTATATTTTAATCGTTCCACAAAAACTTGTCTTTCCAAGAACAAAGGAACTGCTTAAGAAATTATTCCGAACCTTCTTATAACTTTTTTTCTTGCTCTGCACGTAGCGTCATAAAACTAAGAAGAATCTGTTCCTCTGTTTCGCCCTCTTTTGTGCTGACGGTCTGCTTCCATTCCACCCGATTTAAATACGCTTTAATTTCCCTTCTTATTTAAATCTCATTGAGCTTTATATTCTCGGGCGTAAAAATTTACTAGCGCAACCCTCTCGCGAAAATGAAATATCTCCGCGGCCGCGAACGTTGAAGTGCTCCCCGAATTGCGATTACAAATCTGTTCGAGTGATATGAAGCTAAATTTTAAGCTACGCGAGGATTCAGTTTCTCGAGGAGTACGCGACGGCCGTTTCTGGTTTGCAAAGCGATTTTTTTGATGGCGAAACAGGTGGTTTCTGCCACGCATACCGGGGATCTTAGTTCGTTTTTCGTATTTCGTTTTGATCGGTTTTTATAGGCTAATTAACATATCTCTTCTCCGCGGCTAAGGCTTGTTCTTTATTCTAAATTTCATTCCGCAAAATTATACATTAACTGCTCAATCTTTGGAAAAAAGAGATTGACAACTTCACGTTAAAAATAACTTATTACTTTGAACAATAAATTATGTAATAACTTTTTGCCTTGACATTGGATTGTTTCCGTAAACTGAATCGGTTACCCACTGAGGAAAATATCGAGCTAATTAGTATCCATGACGATGTAAATTTTCTGAGCAAAGTAACGAGAGACATTGACAGGTGTCTAATACATGCCTATGCTTGAAAAATCAAAATAAATGGGAATCACGATGGCTCTGCAATTACTGATTAATAATAGTTTACAAAAAATAGAGAATATCATAAACAGGTTCGCAAAAACCCATGAATCTGCCTAGACTTCAATGTGCAGATTTGAGATTTTCCCTGCTCGATGACTGGATGATGATTCATTGATTAATCTTTTGTATTCTTAATGCTCGCAAGTACAATGTACAGAATCAATAAATCGGCAACGTTACAGATGAATACCAATTGGTTTCTATCGTTTCATTTTTAACTGTTTACCTCACTTAAGCATTGAACTCTCAGCTCTTGCACAATTCACTTTTTGCCGTAATCTCGTTTGAAAGTACCAGAAACTCTACAGATTCCTCCAGCCTGATAAAAAACGAAGCCAGCGATACTTCAGTCCAATGAAACATAGCGAGGCAGCAGCAGTCGCCGAGCGCGGCGCTCGCAACAATCGCCGATAGAAGTAACAAGGCAATTATTCCCGGCGTAAAAATGAAAGATTTCATCAACAATGCCGCGCTGCGCCTACATGCACATCGCGCCCGAAGCCTCGCGGAGCGAGGGAAGAAGAAAGAGAAAGAGAAACAGAAGCCGTCGGGCGCGCAACGGCGCGCCGGCCGCTCCATTCGCAATCCGCGCGTAAACGGAAAGAGGAGCAGCCCGCGCGAGTCTTCGCTCTCTGGCTTTCGGCCAGGAATCCTTGCGACTCTCCTCTCCCTCTCTCTCTCTCTCTTCTGCGCGTCCTTCGCCGCGGCGGAGATTTATGGTTCGTCGCGCGCGATTCGCAAGCAGCTCCGCGTGACGCAAAGTGCACATTATATTCCAGCGGCGATCGAAATCTAATCACCCGAGTTCGGACTCCCATTGTACGTCGGGTTTTGGCTCGCGAGCGGAGAGGAGGATCTCCGGCGGGATCGGCCGGCTGCTTTGTTTTCGATCTTCAAGGCCCGACTCGGCTGCCCCGTCGCCACTTCGGTCCCGAGCGATATGTTTGGGCTTGAAATTTGCAGCGTCTGGGTCGATGACTCGGTTTAAAAATGATAAATCTTTAATTGCTCGAAGGAACATTGTATGGTTGAAGTAATTCATTCGACTAATTTAAATGAAACACGCGTGCAGCAGTTATCTTATTTACTTTAACATGATAATTTACGCAAATTTGAAAATAAATTTATGCCTCGAGAGGGAGAGAGAGAGAGACAGTGTCTATACAAAGGTGAACAGCCTTTTTCGACGAGTGCCGATTCATTGAGTAAACATGTACGAATTTCGCCTAATAGTGGCGCTTCGTCGGGGAAATTACACATTTATCTTGGTGAGTTTGCAGAATTTTTAACTTTGACCTTTGCCTCTGATGAATACACAAGCGCTCCTCTTTCCCCTCAAAATCATTAATCCTCATAGTCCTTTTATTCCCTATTTATTCAGGCACGATTCAAGATATTCGCAAACTCGAAGCTAGCCTTTGGAGGCTGATTATTCGTATTCCAACGAAACCCATTACGAACAAGGAGAGAAAAGTGACTCAAGAAATAAGGTATCCATACGTCGAGCAGCGACGACAAACAGCGAAAGTCCCGCAGCGGCTCCAACGGGGACCGGCGCCACCCTCGACGCCGAGCAATCCCGTCCGCGGGGCACCCGAAATTCGGGCGGCGCTCGCGCGCGGAGACGTCGCCTGCCTATAACGAGCAAATTGCCCCCCCCCCCCCCCGTTTCCGGCGCGGCCCCGCGTCCCGATAACGCAACGCGCGCCGGGAGAGCAAAGCGCGGGAGAGGAGAGTGACTTCGATGCGCGCAACGGCCGTGCGTGCGCGATCCCGCCGATGTGCGCGCGCGCGCGCCCTCGCACGACCGCCCCGTAATTCGATTTGCCGACCGAGCGCGCGAGCTGAGTCCCTTGGGAATTCAACCCCGCCTGGGCGAGGGGAACGGCTGTTTTTTTTTTTTTTTTTTTTATTTTTTATCGAACTCCGTTTTTTGCACGGAGCCGAGGACGGAGGATTTTTTGGAGCTTGAGACTCGGGGGGACGGAAGGCCTTGGGTCGATCTGCTTGGGAATGAAAAGTTCACTGGTGATTCATAATTTGCTGGTTCGAGACTGGTATTTGCGATGAGGATGCAAATAAGGTCGTCCGGAATATTTTTACTTAAATAATAATTGCCTTTACGGTGGAGCATTGATTATTTGCGGTTGGAAGTAATTTTGCGCAAAAACGGCGAGTCTTTTGTGATTTTACAATAAATCACTCAATTAATGTTCATAAAATAATAAGTGAGCGACTCTTGCCTGAGGCTGCTGAGACATCGGTTTGCTTACTTCGAGATAAACGCCGGACTTTGCTCCCCAATACGAAGCTGCTAACGTTTTCCCTATTGCGTGTTCCAAAACCTACTAACTATACCCGAAAGGGACATCTCCCTTATGCGACATTTAAAAAAAAAAAAAAAATAGAATCTTAGTCGAATGAGCGCTTCGAATTTTAACAGCAAACCTTCACTTTCGCAAACTCAGCTTCCGAGCTCAAGTCGTCGATTCGATCGAAAAAAGCGTCACTCAATGTTGATCTTTCGCGTCGGTTTCTCGGTAGGAAAACCAAAGTGATTAAAGGCCCGCGAGGCAAAAACGCTAATCAGCGAAGAGACGCGAATTCTTACGAGTTCGCGCGGACCGCAGAAAAATCGCGTCGAATCGATTCTTAGAACGACTTTCGTCACCGTCTCGCTTACGGGTGGCACTTTGTGCACTCTGTTTTCGGCGGGTCTCCGTTTACTGCGCCCGGATTACTTTGTACCTTTAATAAGAGTCTCGTTTGTAGGGGGGTTTTATGGTAATTGCTTTATTTATCTAGGAGAAGGAGTGATTCATGGGTCAGGTATTCCTTTATTTTTCAAGGCTTCCGTCGAGTAAGGGGGACTTTATTCCCAATTTGAATTTTATCTTCAAAATTACTGTGGAATTTTATAATCTTTTTTATTACCGAAATTCTAATTCTGATACTATAATAATTTACTTTATTTGAAGTAGTAGCTTGTTTCAAATGCTAATTAATACAACATTTCGAATGGGTCGCTGCTTTCCAAGGTAGTTTTCATTTAATAAATTCAAAATTTTAATATTTATTCTATGGCTATGTAATTTAAAAAGTCGGAAAGCGTCTTATTTTTAAGCACTAACACGTAATTGAGTAAAATAACCTACGATCACATTGAATGAGAAAAATGTCATAAGAAAATTTAATATATCATATAATAAAAATTACTATATTTTATAGTAACGCAGGGACATAC
>JAWWEM010050725.1:0-10818 GCA_035582935.1 Ormyrus thymus
GAGATTTTATCTATCAGTTCGTATTTTTCTTTTTCATTTTTTATGGATTTAAAAAATCGCCGGAGCCACCTTAAAAGGACAGATTTCTGCCCGAGAAATTTCAACTTCACCCAATAACTCACCTTACGCTAATGGCTGTAATCCAATAACTTAACCGGGAAAGTTATCTGACCGCCAAGTTCGCTGACCCATACATAACAAAGTAATGCGCGTTACCCAACCTGCACTCGCGTCGCTCGCCATTGCAAAGCTAGTCACCAACTAAAACAAACGTCTCCGTCCTCTAAGAAAAGCTTCAAAATCCACAATCGAATAGTCCAAATCCTGGAAGAAGTTCCATCTTTCCTTACAACGGCTCGTCCTGCAGCTCCCGACTATACTTATCGATTCGCTCGCAACGAATTGATTCCCACCTACGCAGTCCTTCTCGTCTGCCTTTTATGGTGTGCGTCACGTCCTCCCCGACTCGCGATTCTAGAAAAAAAAAAAAAAAGAGGGGGAGGAAAGTAAACCCGCAGGCAGAGGGAATTGACTGTTTGCGCTTTATCATATTTTTTCCCGGACGGACGCTGCATTCGAAATGCTTCCGAGCAGCTGAGGATGGGGGGACACGAATCCCTCGATCATTGGATTTGACTGCGTCTACTTTACAAATCCCGGGAATCCCTCGTCGAGAAAGCGAGAGGGGAATTTACTTCGGGATACTTGGACTAACTTTTTTCTCCGTCTTTTTTCTCTCTTCCCTTCTTTATTCGAATCTTACGGACAGACGTGAAGAGCTTTGGTAGACGGCGCATGAAAGTTTTATTAGCCGGCTGGATATTGCGGAGAGGTGCAAGTTAAAGTCGTGCTGCAATTTTTTCGGCAGATTTTGTTTTACTCTTACGGAAGACTAGAATCGTCACCTTTGTTGCAAAGGTTGGACTGAGTGGCGTCGTAGAATCTTTTTTAATTGATACTATTTGTGAAAGGAGAAACAAGAGATTCGTTTTAGTTACTTTCTTTCCATGCGTCACTGCAACATAAGCAATGCTTAATCCAATTAGAACCTAATTAGGAGTACTCTCTTCTGTCCAATAAAACCGAAGCTGTTCTTGTAGCAATTATCGAAGCCAAGAAAGCTGTTCTTCGATAAAAGTACAACAAAAGCCGTTTACACGGACGTGTTAAAATTAAACATCCACAGCTCATTTCTACAAACATTGCGCAATACCGACAATCCATTTCTGACCGTTAAAAGGCGCATTCGGGCTTCTGGCGCGAGAAATAGGTTAAATTAATTTGCCGTCTTCTGTAAACCGTCGAGCGAAATGCAGCTTATACGTCTTCCTAACGATTGACTTAACAAGAGCGCCGATCGATAAGAGTCATGAAAGCGCGAGCGTGCAGGGGCCCGCGACGAGGGCAGCGCGCGAAGACGCAATCGCGACTCTCGGCCGCGATGCGCTCGGCAGCGCATCGCGTCGGTCTTCTATTTTTGATAAATGTCTTGCTCGCGGAGCAGGGGTTCTCGGTTTGTAGGGAGCAGGTATCGGCGAAGTGAAGCCGGGCAGCGAAGAAAAATAGTTTCTACGCGGAGGGAAGTGCTTCGGGGAAGATTACAAATATTTCAATAAAAGTTATTAAAGTTTTTGGTATTGCAAGCACAGACTGTTAAATCCAAAAAATGACCATACTTTTTAGTAAATTTTACTGAAATTTCAGGAACATTTAATAAAATTTCATTAAAATTTACTAAAAAGTATGGTGACTTCTTGGGTTTTGGTCTGTGCTCGCCTGTCTAAACACCATAGTAATTTTTACTGAAACTTTTTTTCCCTGTTCCGCGATTCATCCCTTTGTTCCCGTTAAACAGGACTTTCCCGGACACAATATCGCCTTCTTAGCCATAACCAGCATTTATCGATCTCATAATCCTTGGAACTGAAGCACTTTTTATCGCCGCAATACGTTTTAACTCCCAGTTAAACTGAGACATTACCCGCATAAAGTGCCGCTGAAAATGCGTTTAGCCGCCCTTTCCAAAAATTCAGCTGTCTTCCCCCTTTTTAAAACCCCGGGGATTTGCAAGGCATTTAATCCGCCGTCGGGTATAATGGGACGGCAATCCGGCATAATGAGGCCGTTCGAGGGCGGACGGCGACGAAGCGACTCCGGCTCGCGCAAACGCGACGCGACCTGCCCGCGTCCCGCCGAAATTTCCGGCGAGCTTTCGGTCGGCCGCTTCGAAGGGGGATATTCGGGAAAATCGGATTCTCGAAATGACGCTTGCGGCCTCGTTGATGGGGGAGGGAAACTGACTCGCCGGCAGGATCCTTGCTTAATTGGTAGCTGCTTTATCGCGAGGTCGTTGATTTTTCTCTGCCTTTCGGGGAGTAATAAATTCGCTGCAGCCCGGGAGCAGAATTCTTTGCTCGGGGAAGACTCTCTCGGGGTTATCTGCGGATTCTTTTGCTCTCGTTTGGCGGTTCTTGAATGTCAAAAGCTGAATTATGGAGAGCTCTAAAGTAGGAAATTGAATTTTTTTTAAGGAATCGCTACTTTCGCCGACGTTCTCCTCCCCGCTGAAAAGGAATTTGAATAAATCAGATCTTTTGGGTTTTCGTTTACGAGGGTACACTTTTAGTCGAAATTCTTGGTTCGATTGCATTTTTCAAGCTTACGAGATCAGGCTGAAAAATGTTTATGGAATTTTTGTCTCCGTCAGCATTTTTACCCGCCGTAAGTGTAAAAAATGCCACCTCCGCGACGAAAAGCTCCCGTCGAGTTTTTATTTGAAGAATAATCCATCCACTTTTTCCTGAAAATATGGACGTTAATATGTTATGACTTTTATTACCGTCAAAATTACAAGGCAGAAAATAAATCCCAGCCATTACCCAGCACAATATTTATTACCTCGCTCATCAATCGAAATGACCAATTCTGTAATTAAAACGCATCCCGCGCTTCCCGACCATAAATAAATACCTAATTACCAGAGCTCCCGCCCTTGCGTCATTCGCGCATTATTGCTCCAGCGTTCGGCCGCCAGCAACGCAAAGAGCGGCTTTCCCGGTAAAGTTCCGGCAGTGACGAGCGTCGTGCCAGGAAACAGCCCGTCCATAAATCGGCTGGAAAAATACACGCGGCCCGCTCGGAGTCGTTTGGCAAGAGAGCCGCGCGGCCAAGCCGGGGGCTGTTTATCGCGGCAGTTTGGCTGCGAGGCTGCCCGCGTCGTCGGGGCTGCTGGGCCACACCCAGCGCCGGCTGCGGACGACAGGGCTGTCCGCCGCCGTTTCGTGGATTATCCGCCGGGGCTGCTGACTCCTTCGTTTGGACGGGGAATTTCTTCTTTTTCCGCTCGGTGGGCAGGTTCATTTTTTTTGTTCTTTATTGCGGGTAGGAGGTTCGGATGGAGGGGTGTGGGATGGTTCTTGCTAGGAGATAAGGTGGGTGAAAAATGAGGCGAGGGAAAATTTGGGGATTGAAAAAAAGAAGTTTGCGGTTGGAGGTCAGGGTGTAATTTTTTTTTTATCCGCTCTCGCGATTTAGAAATTAAAGATCTGTTTCGAATTTTGAACTCTTTTGCTTTTGAAATTCGATTAATTTTAGTGATGTAAAGTTTCTGCGAGCTGCGCGTTGATATCAGTTTGAAAACACGTGAAAAGTTACGAAAGTTTTAATACCTGTATTTTGAAAGTTTTCAAATCTTCATCATAAACAAGGAAATAAATTTACAATTATCTGAACATTACAGCTGGCACATAATTCAAACTATTCATTTTTATTATATTTATACTTAGGAAATAAATTTTAATAAAAGCTATTGAATTAGGAAACTCGGACGAATTCTCTCAGTATAAAATAAATGATTTCTTCGTAAAATGAATTTTTCCAGAAAGATAAGTTGTTTACCCAGCTTTTATAAAAGTTCAAATTTCCGTTTCTTTCACTTTAAAAATTTTCAAAGATAAAGTTATTTTTGCTGATTTATTTGGACTTCCTTCACGTAAATACAATTTAAATAAAAACTTTCGAGTCATTAATTTTATTAACATCTCTCAGCATTACAAATACTATAAATATCAGAATGATCGCGTACAAAACTTGATTTACAGCTTGAAAGCGCACTAAATTCTGCTTCCCTCGCGGACATTTACTTAGAAATGACGAGGAAAAGCGTCGTCCGCGGAGGCTATAAAAAAGTCAAGTGTCAAAAATCATCACCGAGCAAAGCTTTCGAGCGTGAGATATCGCCTCTCGATCTCGAAAAAAGCGAGTGCCAATTTTTCTTTGTCCGCGCCGCAGCTGTTGCTTTTATCCTCGCAAAAAAGGCCAGCCCTTGTAATTGTTCTCGCGCGAAGATCGTATCAATGTATTCTCCTCGGCTGGATTTCAAGGACGACAACGGGGAGTGTGTGGGAGCCTTTTTATGGGAGTAATTATGTTAAAAGGAAGGGTCGCTCGGTGCCTTTATTTGGGGGAAAAGGTTTTTGCTCCTTTTTTTTTGTTATACTATCGCGTGTCAAGGAGGGCGGACTTGAGTAATTTGCCTCGTCGGTTGAAACATATTAGTGCGATAGGATGAAAAAGACGGCTGCTACGTTTTATTGTAAATTAAATACTCCTTAATGTGATTATTTTTGTTTTTTTTTTTTAAGCACAACAAATTTTCTAAACGAAAATTTACTCCTCGAATCTCTTGCTAAGGCGAATGCAGCTCATTACGTCGGTTGGAATTTTTGCCGCAAAGGCAGCGGCGTCGCTGCCGTCGAAGCTGATAGGCCTCCTCCCATCTTTCGAACGAACTGTACGGCGCGTTGGTCCGGCTGCTAACGCTTCTGCCTCTGATGCAAGAAGCTCAGAGTTCGAGCCCCGTCGCGATATGCGCCAATCAGATTTTTTTCCGCTTTTGTAAAAGGGCAATCAAGCACGGTTTGATCAACTGCTATCACGAAAATCAACGTTTTCACTCGATATGCAGTTTTAAAGTCTGTGCGAGAGCAACCATTGGCTTTAGTTATTTCATCAGCACGAAATGCGCAGTGTTGGCGATAGTTACAAGTCAAACAATTTTTTTTTTTTTTTCGCTAAATTTTCATTTATTTTCTTGGCGATTTTGGCGGACATTAATGCAGTAATAATGTTGGCTGCTTTAATAAACCAGGCGAATATTTAGCTGTTTGCTTATTGATTCGCAATGCGTTCGGATCGTTATGTAAAGCATAGCTTTATTACCCGGACAAATACATCGACAAAACAATAACTCGCGCTTAATTGCACCGATAAAATAAATAAATAAATTTCTGATCTGTGAAACCCTCAAAACAATGCAGCTCCACTTTTTTTTAGTAAGAAATCCAACATTAAATTTCGCATCTGGTTCGTCGAGCAAAAATATTCAAAAGAATTTCCAGCCGGCAAATCCGTCGGACAGAAGAAGCCGCGGCCGAGCTTTTCCCTTCTCGGTACAAACAAGCTCGCATATATATATAAAAATACCGGCTCGCGCATTAAGCAGCTACAGCAAAGCCCCCGGGAAATCTCGAGGTCGCGCTCGTTTTTCCGTCGTTAGGATCGAAAAAAAAAAACGAGCCGACCTTTGATGGCTATCGTTCACGTTCACGGGGGAAATTCATGCATCGCGTGCGAATTGAAAGTCGATGCGTCTTCGTAGCTTGTTTCGCTTATTGCCCTGGCTTCGAGAGGGGCTGACTGTTTTTTTTTTTTTTTTTTTCTCGAAGCTCGATTTTCTGCGCCGCGGTTTTTCTCGGATGCTCACGCGAAGTCGAAGGAATTGTTCAGATGCGAGGGGTTTAGCGACGATCGGACGATAAGAGTTTGTAGGCGAGGATTATATGGCTTTTGCGGCGAGCTTGTTAATGAAAGCCCTTTTAAGCGTTTTTCTTGGAATAATTTAGTGGCAATTGTCGGAAAATGTAAATTTCGTTGTAGCAAAAAGCGAAAGGTTCCCTTACTTTATTTTTTACAATTTATTCCGCACTTTTATTAGTTTCCACCGCCCATGATATTACGATAATAACAATAATAGTGCGCCTAAATATTTCAACCAGGAATATTTGAATCTCGAATTGCTTGGGCTGCTACTTTACTGGCACTATTTATCCTGCATTTTTAACCTTCGAGAGCGCCGAGGTGTTCCGCGAAACGTTGCTCTAAATAAACGAAGCTTTTATACCCCTGTAAGCAAGTTCACTCTGAGCTGCACTCACTGTAAATACGCGGTTGAGACTTCCGCAAAGTTACTTTGCCGCGATAAAACTAAAGGTACCCCAGCATCAATATAAACATCCGGCCTGATAGAAACCTTATTTCGCCCTTAAAAGCGAACGTGAAAGCCACCTTTACTTACCGAAATTAACTTTGCCCACATTTTCCTTACATCCCCAGCGGAACGCCTGCCGGCCTGCCGCGGAAATTATTCCACGCTCTTATCTCGCCGTTCGCATAAAAGCAAATTAGCCGGCGACGTTTAGGCCGCTTGTTTCTCTCCCCGAAAAAGCTCTCCCGCCTCGGCGGCGGCAGCGCGCTCGCTGTCCGGAATTTTTCCGACCGGCCATATCTGTCGGGGCGAGATAAACAAGCGGATGTACGAGGACACCGGTCCCGGGTAAACATTTCCGTTATTTCGCCTCTGTTTTTCTCACCGCGGCGCGATGTATGCACAGTTATCGCAAACAGGTGACGGCGACAAATTGATTTTCGGCAGAGGGAGACTCTTTGTTTGCGACGTTCGAGGGGGAAAAAAATAAGCTTCTACCGAGCAGCGAGGCGCGTTTGCGCGCGATTTGCCTTTTCGACTCGCTTGAATATGTAAAGCGCGTCGCGCGGCATCTCCGAGCTGCGGTGCACTGATATTTAATAAGCAAGTAAGATCCGAGGCTGAAGCTGCGCGCGTTGCTCGGTCTAATTTCCAAGGGCCGGGCCGAGCTAAACGCTGCCTCGCGCCAACTTTATGAATTTAATCTCCGACTTGAATTAATTTAATGAAAATGCCTCCGCGCGTAAACTATCCCTCCGCCGGTAAGCTAAAATACAATCGCGAATAGTTCCCCGAAACTTTCACCCGGGTGAAATATTTTTAACGAGGCCCGCCGCCGTTCGTTTGCATCCTCGGGAGACTCGCGGGAGCGAGGAAAAAGTCGGCGCAGCCCTCTTGCGGGAGACAGCTCGGGCTCGTAAAAAGACGCGCCGCTCGTAAAGGCGTCGTCGGCGACGGAAGGTGTATACGCCGCTCGCTTTGTGCGAGGAGAGCTGCTTCGTCGGCTCGGCCGACGTTTGATTGCGCTTTTTGGGGAGGGGATTGCCGTTGTTTCTTTTCACCGGGGGATTTTATTATTTGGAGGAGGGCATGACCTGGAATTTAATCGCTGCTCGTTTAAATGAACCGAGTGGCCTTTGAAAATCCTGCCATCTTGTATTGAAATTCAAGTGTGGGATCTGCACTCGGATCTAATAGTAGATCAAAAGATTCCATTAAGGACTTCATTTTTGGATAACCGATGATCCGCTAGTCATAAAACTGCTTTAACAACCACCAGCAAGTTTCTGAAGTTGTTGGAAACCGACGGGGAACAATCACAGATAGTGTCGGATAGTATAGTATAAACTTTTACGACTAATTGCAAGTACAGCGGTCGGATCTTAGCGCGACGCTGCGAATGAAACAAGGCGTGGATGTGCAAGTAGTAACTGTCGAGCGCTGTCAGACATTCGCTGAATCACTGCGCGGAAAAGACGGGGAAGCAAACTGCGCCGGCAGTAAGAAGGGATTGAATTGCCTACAATAAAATCGTCTGTTTCTTTAAATGTGTGTTATATTTATTGCACTCAAGCTAATACTTTTCCATGCATTCTCAAGCTAGAATTAAAGCGAATTACCAACTTCTTTATTTAGTAGCATAAACTTAAAAAAAAAGAAAAAAAAATTGCATAAAGAGGCAATGCGCTTTCTTTCGCTTCGTAAATTTTTACAACCGCGAGATTAAAGAAAACTTTCGAGCGCCTTGTCTTCTAAATGTAAAGAAATAGCTCTCGGGCAATAATATACAGAGAAGCTAGCAAAAAAACCCTTTACGGACCTCCATTCGCTCCTTTTGCCTCGCTTTTAACGACCTGGGCGCTTCTCTTTTTTCGAGGTCCATTATCGAGCGCCGCGCGAAACCTGGAAAGTTTCTTGCTAAGCCGCTCGGTTTTTTAACGATTCCTTCCGAGGCTCTGGCTTGTCTTCTACCAAGTCTGCCGATCAGAAAGGCTGATTATCCGCTTCCCTCCGGTTTCGCGGGAGATGAAATTTCGCAATTAGTGCACCGAGCTGGCGCTTTCTTGAACCGAATTGCGGACGAGAGCGTCGATTATGTTACCCGTGGAGCCCAGTTTTTGACATAAAACTTTACTCTTTATTACTTCAGCGCCTGATCTTCCATAAATTTAATTTAGCTTCTCGTTAAAAGCCGCAAAAGTCGTTCTCTTAAATCTTCTTAAAACTTTCTCCTCGCCCTAAAAAGCTTATCTTCTACGAACAATCTTTCCCGCCGCCAATTTCGACAAACTCGACCGCTAATCTACCGCGTTCCTAAAAACATTCACCAAAGCCCCGCTCGCAAGCCCTTCCCACGAGCTGAAACGCTGCCTGCGTCCGTCTCAAAGCCAGCTCCAGTTCTTTAATGTGGAAACTCCGCGGGGGCAGAATTCGCTCCCGCGTCTCGGCGGCGATAAATTTTTCGCGCGGCTCGTTATACACGAGGCGTCCCGTGGGTCATGTCTCTTTTTTTCCGACCTCCTCCGCACCGACAGGTGGCGCGTATGTGTGTCGCGCTTTTATCCGGGAGTGATCAATCGCGGTCCCGAGCTGCGGCCGGGCTTTAAAGATGCGGGCGATGGATTTTTTCGCGGGTCCTCTCGGAATAAGAGCCTTGTTTTTGTGACGAATCCCCGACAGTGCTGGAAAATTTATGACCCTGGAAATTGAATGATGGACAGGGCCGCCGCTGTTGCTGCTTCTCGCTTCTCCGATGTCATAGATTTACGATGCCCGGGATATCTGGAGGATCGTGGGTTTATCGGGTTACAGTCGGTGTTGTCTGGTTGTAATGAAATAATCTTGTTCGCGATGCAAATCACGCACGAGGGCCAACGCTCAGACTAATGAAGTACCAAAAGCACGTTAATAAATCTATTCGCCGCGATTTTATTCGCTAATCACTCCCAGCAAACTTTGCACGCGATGAAATTTTATCGCTGCAGCTGCTCAGCCGCGGCAGACCGACAATTAATCACGGCGCAGAATTTCCAAAACGCTTCTCTCATTAGCCGAAATTTTGGGAAAATTAACCGAACGCGTAAGCAAGTGCCGGCGCTCACCCAGCCTTAACATTCCGGCGCACGACGTAACACGCGGCGAGATTACCCGAGCGCCGAAAACAAAGTTCGCTCGCGCGAAATCCGACAAACACGGTGTAATCGAGAGATTGGGTCGATCGCGGGAAGGCAGGGGATGCCGTAATCGCAGGCGGCCCGGAAGCTCGCGTCGAGACCGCGCTCGCGTACAACGCATAACGGGACTCGGATCGAAACGTCGAGCTTTTCCGGGGAGAGAGGAATTTCGAGCTGCTTTTTCACCGGGCAAGTTGGCGCAGTCGGGCTTTTTTTCTCGGCCGAGGAAGTTGGCTGGCTTTGAGTGAAGTCACGACTTTCAAGGTATTTTTATCCTGGGAGAAGGGAGCTTTCGAGGACGAAGATGATTAAAAATTAATTAGTTTCTTGTAACTAGAATGTGCAAACAGTTTAATTAAGTAATTAACGAAGTTGACGATAATATAAAGCGTCAAAGGTTTGTGCTGGATAGAATCTTGAATAAAATGAGGTTGTAACTGTATGTACTTGTGCAACATCTTCGAATGCTTACATTGTGCTGCAGTCATGAAATTTACTATTCGTGCTTTATAGAAGCCCTCGATTCGACGTTTGCATAAAAATATGAAGTTGATTTTAGAAAAATGGAAGAAAAGAACTAGGTCGTATTTTTTTCAAAGTTAAATACATTTAGAGTCTCATTATTTTCGAGGTGTATTGTACATACATTTCAATGTTGTGTGACAAGGAAAAAAAAAATATTTTTACAAGAATTTCAAATAACTATCTTTCTCAATTTTTATTTAATCTAAAAAAGGAAAAGCTCGAATGAATCTTCTTTACGCGAAGTGCAGATTTGTGAAATAAAAAAAATCTCATGCAAATTCCGACTTGTTAAAAAATACTTCACCTCTCAGAGCGAGGAAAAACTCATCAAGATGCGGGCGCAGTACTAAAAAATTCGAATTATTCCACATGTTGACGACTAGCGGTGCAGGCCGCTTTTACTGCTTTTTTACGGTTGTCGCGGCTGGTGGAAGCTCTTTCTTCTTGAATCGCTGGAATCTTCGGGACGCCAAGACTCTCTGAAGCTGCGAAGCAAAGTTTTCTTAGTTATCGCCAAACGAGTTCTCGCTGACAGCGCTGACTTTCGATATTCATGCACGGGTTACAACTTTTGTTCGAGATGAAGCAATTCTGCCGAGTCTCGAAGAAGACCGAGCAACGCGTTACCCGAACTATGCCGAGTAAATTATGCTCCGTTTCCTTGGCAATTATTTCCCATTGTGCCCCCGGACACTATTCAGAAACTCATTCAATTGATCGGCCTAATATGCAGTCGATAATTTCAAGGAGGATACGTACTGGGAATAAATTATGTTGGTTTGTACACGGAGAGAAATACCTGATTAAAAATTAGTATAGTCTATCGTAATCGAAGGACAAACTCGCACTATCCTG